>JAHREE010150578.1:0-38330 GCA_033628505.1 Tringa tobata
GGAGGTGTCCCTGCCCGGGGGAGGGGGTGGCACTGGATGGTCTTTAAGGTCCCTTCCAACCCAAACCATTCTGTGACTCTATGAAGATATTGGACTTTTATTGTCTTTCCTTTGTCACTATTTACAGTTGGAGACACTGAGGCACGATGACTTTCTTGAGGACGTCAAGGAAGCCCATGTTGAGCAGGAATTAGGGTGTTTTTGTCCCAGACAGATGCTCTGCCCTCTCTCGCCTGCTGTCCTCTCAGCTCTCTGCTTTCTGCTCTCCATTCCATGTTGCACTTCTCGGCCATAGGTAGGACCAGAAACCAAACAAAACCCAGCATTTGCCTGAGCCTGGGGAGGTGTCTTCTTCTGGCATCCCACCCCCAAATAGCTGCATAAACCTTCTCTTCATGAATTCTCTTCACGAAACCAGACTAACTGAGGTCACCAAAGAGAAATGCTCACCAGCATTGCAGCAGGACACAGGAAAGGTTCCAGGTGAAGATGGCTTAGACTCTTTGTTTTCCAGGATTTGCTCCATGCTCTGCCCCGTGCTTTGGCACCCAGGCAGCTTCAGGGTGGGAATGTGCTTGTTGATTTTCCCCTGATTTGTATGAATTGAGCAGCTCAATCTGTGCTGAACTGTAGCATTCCATTTCTTAAGCAGGTGTGAGCCATAGTCTCAGTGAAGTAAACCACGGAGATTTCACCCCAGAAGCAAACTCTTGAGGCTGCCTGTTGCCAGTCTGTGACATTCCTGATGTGCATTATTTTCAAGAGAGGATGAGACAGGACTTAATATAGTTTTGAAAAATAGTGCAAGCTGGCAGGTGGGATTGCTGGATTTTATTTGGGATATTGTGAAATGAGCATGATTGTGACCGTAGCAAAGATGTTCTCCTTCCCAGGGACACCATGCATCCCTCGGCAGAAGTTTCTTGGCTGAGCTGTCCAGCCTGGGGGGAGAAAGACGAGCAAGGTCTTGAGAGCAAAGGAGGCTGAGTAGAAAATGAGATGCAGGAGGGACTGGGAGGCAAGTGGGAAGAAATCCTTAAGGATTCGCCTGGTCGATAATTGGGCTCATCAAAGAAAGGGCTTCATTAAAAAAGACAGTGGAAAAGACCATAAAGACACCGCTTAGAAAAGCTTCGTAAAGGCCAAGTGTTGTTAAATAAGCTGAAGCAATGTAGAAATCACCCCTTCTTAGAATAATAAAGGGGTTTTCTGTGTGCAGGGACTGTCGAGAGAAGCAGCGGGCTGGATCCGGCGTGATGGGTCAGACCAACAACGCTCTCCTCTAAGATGAGCGCACACCTCGTGGTGGTGGGAATTGTGAAAGCTGGGGTGCAACTGACCCTGCCAGGCTTTCTGATGGGCACTTCATAGGTCTGTCTCTGGTTACGATCAAAATAATTTCTGTATTATGGCTTTTTTAGCTTCCCGAGAAACGTGGCTACAAGGTCTCCTTCGTTCACCACATATTTTCATGTTCTAAAGCATTTTGAATGTAAAATTTGAGGGTGAATCATATTTTTGCTTTAAATAAAACTCCTTCCATACTTAAGAATGTGTTTGTCATCGATTGTGTGACTTCTGTGATTGAACAGTGGTTGGAAGAAATAAAGCAGCCAATAATTATCCTTAAACTCCACCAAGGAGTGCTTTATTGAGGAAGACATAATGAAAGAGGCAATGTTTGTGGGAAGAAATAAGTTTTTTTATTAAATCAAATTATGTAGCTGGAAAATGAGGACTAGCTTTTAACCACAAATCAGAGTGTCCATGGATAACAGCAAGTATATCCATTTTTTTCTCTCTATGCTGTTTAATCTAATGATGGTTGTGACTCACCCCCGCAGACTTGCCTCCCTCCCATCCTCAGGCAGGCAGTGCTGTCACAGCACTTACAAGGGGACAATAAAAGTCATGTTCTTGTCTGCCAGGTGGATGAATTTGTTAAATGATTTTTGGAACAGGTCTAGACACAGGGAAAAAAAAAGTAATATTACATTCCCTTGCCGCATATCTCACCTTCATCTGGTCGTTTTTCTGCTCCCTCCTCAGCATGGTCTTCCAGGAGACCAGGAAAGCGTTGGGTGGTCCCTGCAGATGGGGCTCTGCTGGTGTCTCGCCTGATGTGAGCTTTGGTGGTCTTTTCTCCACTAAATGTCACAATCCTTTTTTAGGCAATAGAAAGCCGTTTGGGGAATTGGCCTTATAAGTCAGAAAACGTGTGGTGCTCGCCTGTCGGATGCAGAGCTCAGCATTGCTAAGGCCAGGCTGCAAGACCCAGCCCCTGGGAGCCGGGTGCTGGGGATCATGTCTACAGGAGACCCTTCTGCATGATGCTCTGATGGACAGAATCTGGTTTTTCATTTATCTTCCCATTTTATACTGCATACTCCCTTTTAGACCCAGTTGAGCTGTGCCCAGGGGCCATGGCTGACCCCTCTCTCCTCTGTGGACCCATGGAGGAGTAAGGAGTCAGGCAGGGAGGGAGGATTTTGGTGACACAGCTCACACACAGCTTCAGGACCCCCTCCTGGATCACAGGAGAGGGTCAAAGCCCTGAATGAGGCAGCCAGGAAGAGATTAAAATGCTCTGTATCTTCCCCTCCCAGAGCCATGGGCACTGTATCCACAGCTGCTTCAGGCTCTATGCAGGGATGAAGAAAAGCAGAAAAGACAGAAAATAGGGAGAAATGTCTAAAAGTGCTCTGTCAACCCTGCAAGGATTCTCTGACCTAAACCCAGGTTTCTCTCCCTGAGCTATTTCTTCCCCCTGTCATTAGTAGCATGGACACCCATGCCTTCTGCAGCGAGCTGGAGACGTGCTGGCTCCCTCCATGTAGCGCCTGGCTCCCTTCCTGGCACCGGCTGCTGGCTGATGGGACCCCCCCTGGGGACAGTGGACCCATCCTTCCTTCCTTACAGGTGCTGCGAGCAGTGACAGATGTGCCTGGGGCATGGGTTCTGCATGGCCGAAGCATGACGTGCTGTTGCAGGACCAGCCCAGGACCTGGCCACTTGGAGATGTGTCTCTGGGTGCATTTGCTCACGCAGAGCTGAACCACGTCCATGGTGCTTTGCTTTGGGAAACTGAGTGACTACCATGGCTACCTGCTGTATCCACAGGGACCTCAGCTGCATCTGCATACCAGGTGGCTGGTGGGGCAAATATTGTGTCCTAACACAGCTTGTGGGTCTCTAAAACACATAATTTAGTTACCATCCAGTATCCCTCCCCACACGTCCCTTAATACGTCTGTAATTTGCCCCCACTGTTCTGAAGCTCATGTCAAGCGTAGAGGACACAAAGCCATGAACGTTGAGCAGAGCCAAGGAAATGACTGAAGTGTCTTTGAAAACTGACTGGAATATGAACTGAAATTGCAGCAACAAATTAGGTGTAAGCCTGGTGGCCAGCAGCCTTGACAGAGCAGGGATTTACCACGGACACCTGTTGGGGAGCAGGGAAGGAGCAGCCTGGAGATCTCCTGACATCCCATACGGACAGTCGGGAGATGCTCTGCTGGCACGCCAGGGCTGGCTGTGTGAGCCAGACCCCATTTGCATGGCTGTCGCTTGGGACAAGTTAAAAACAAACCCAAAGAAATCTGTGCTTGCAAATTGAGGGAACACAATGTCTGTATTGGAAACATCTGGAGGAATGAACAATGTCTGTGTTCCCCAGGGGCAAGGGGATCCAGACAAAATCTATGCAAGCCTGCATTACGTTCCTTGGAAGAAGAGGTCATGGAGACCCTCTGGAGAGAGCAGACATCCCCCCTGAGGAAAGAGTGACAGCAAACATTTGGGAGCCTGCTGAGGTCTTGGCAGCTCCACACTCCAACTGCTGAGGGAAGGCTCTGGATCTTGTTTAGTCGAGTGAAGAGGAGGCCAAGATGGGACCTAAGAGCAGCCTACAGCTCTTTGAAGGGCAGATAGAAACGGTGGATGATGGAGACAAAATCTTCTTGGTACTGGCAGATGGTAAAATAAGGAGCAGTGAACACAGTTGTGGCTTGGGAGGTACAGGAGGTCCTTCACTGGGAGGGTGCTGCAGCCCTGGGGTAGACGGGTGGGGGTATTGCCATTCTTGGAGGTTTTCAAGGCTTGTCCAGACAAAGCCATGGCTGACCTGCTCTAAGGATGGTGATAGACCTGCTCCAAGGGGGAGGAGGGACTTGAGATCTCCAGCATCCCTCCCAACCAAGGCCTCTGTGATTCTACCAGGAGGAAACCTGGGGACCTGAACCTCACCCAGTGGCAATGCTGAAGGGACAATGCCCCTGGTGTGCCTTGCTGTGAGGCAAGGACATAAACCACGGCAGAAGTT
This sequence comes from Tringa tobata, assembly GCA_033628505.1. Lineage (NCBI taxonomy): Eukaryota > Metazoa > Chordata > Aves > Charadriiformes > Scolopacidae > Tringa > Tringa tobata. The sequence continues at coordinate 4,325 of JAHREE010150578.1, forward strand.
GCTTGAGTTCTTCAGTCTGAGCTATGCCCATTCAAAAAACAGAGGTCACCTGGACCCTAGAGAAGGGGAGGAGGCTGAAGGCTAGCATGGCAGGAGCCACCAGTGAGGCTGCAGGGGTTGAGGTGGGATGTCTGGGGCCAGTGGGGATGACTGGAGCTTGCTGGGGACAAAGTTGTGCATGAACATTTATCTCTGCTTCATTGGACTAAGGTGCTCTGTGCTTGCTGTATTTCAAAGAGAAGATACTTGTTTTGCCTTTAAAAAGATTTTTTTTTCCCCCCATTTTTCCTTTCAGCTAATTTAAAATCCTTTCACTCACTTTGGGGAGCTCTCAACAGGAAACGGTCCAGACAGAGTCCCTGCAAAGACTCCCCCTTCCCGCCACCGCAGCACATGGCAGGAAGGGTAGTAGGAGATGGAAGGAAATTGCTCCCACCTAGGAGTGTCTCCCGGTGGCTCCAAGTCCTCAGCCAGGCTCCTGCAGGATGACAGTTTTCCTCTGGAAGAACCCAAATCCAATGTGGTCATGAGTGCCTGGAGCAGTAGTGGACATGCAAGGAGGGGATGTGCTGAAGAGTAACTCTTTGGCCCGTAGCAACCAAAAGTCACCAAAAGCCACAGCCTGGAGCAGGACAACACCTTCCCAGTCATCACTGGAGCTGGCTGAGGCCACAGAGTCCCTAGAAATTGCTTGCAATTGAAGAGAGACCAACCTGTCCACTAGTAGGACTCTGTCGACCTTGGACAACACTGGGAGTGGTGGACATGGCCAGGAAGATGGGCAGGACCTCTCAGCTACCAGGCAGGTTTTGTACCCTGGAGTGATGTTTGCTGCACTAGTTCTACTGACTCGGTGGAGCTTGGGGCACTGCACAGCCTGCGTGCTTGGGCTTGTGGGGTGTCTTCTGGGTGGGGAGATTTCACTTGGAGCTTTAAAATGTGAGCAGATCTTTTCACTGCTGAAGAGTGTTGGGCAGAAGGGAAGGAGGAGCTGTACCACAGGGGACTGTGCTGTCACTTGTACAAACACACAGCCATAAATATATAAATACACACATATATATGGATATATATAAAGTATAAAGCGAACAGCCTGCTCACTGAGCACACACTGCACCAGGAACCTTCTTCCAGCAGCCTTAAACCTGGACATCAGCAAGGGCTGAGTGGCCCATCCCTTGCTGTGGGCAGCACAGCAAGGGGATGTGTGTGTGCCCCCCTCTCCAGTGGGGTGATGGATATGGATATGGGGAGGCCCTGCAGTAAAGGGGACCCAAGCAAGATCCTGGTGCATTTTCAGGAGCTGGCAGGACACAGGGAGGCGATGCTGTGTTTGATCTCTGGAACAAAACATTTTGAGACACGGATGTTTGCTTTGTCAGTGCCATGGTCCTTTCCAGGGCCATGTGTGTCCTTTCCAGGGCCATGTGTGTCCTTTCCAGGCCTCCTCTTGCCTTCCAAGCTATAGGGTTGCTCAAGGAAATCTCCTTTTCACCCCTTGTCTTCATGGCTCCCAAGTTCTCCAGACATCTCTCCCAGGCTCTCATGCTTCCCTTGCCAGCTTTCTGGTGAGGGTGACACCCAGGCTGTCCCAGCTGTAGCACAGCTGGATCTAAGGACAGGACGAACAAACCCAATACTTATCTGTAAACCAGCAAAAATTAATCCTTTGTTCCTCAATTTTGGAAAGTGGTTCTGGATTCTCCACTGCTGTTCAGTGGTGGGAAGAGGCTTTGGAGTCTCGGAAAAGGTAGGAGGCTCATGACTGGAGGTCATCTTGACCCAAGTGGAGGGATTTTCTCCTCCCTGCCTGGCATCACTCTGCTCGTGGCTTGGGAAACAGGTGGGATTTGGGACCATCCAAAGCTCCCAGTGCCCTTTGTGAAGACCCTGCTCGGCCCAGCGTGTCCAAACCATGTCTTTGCTCCTGACACCATGCAAAGGGCACCCGTCCCCATTGAAGCAGTGACATGTGGAGAGGTGGCTGGAGGAAGGAGGTGGCCTGGGAGGAAGGATCCTTCCTCGCTGCCCGTTTTCCTGCCTGCAGGCAGCTCAGCCAGGGCAAACCCTGCCCCGTCCCCTGCCCAAAGCTCACAAACCACTTTGCTTCGCAGGGTTAACAACTACCTCCTTGTCCTTCCTCCTCCTCGGTCCTGCCGCCCATGACCTCCACCACAATGTGCTGCAGGTGTCCCCCTCATATCCCCCCGGGAGGCTGCCGTGCCCCATGCAACGCCTAATTAGTCCTCACAAACAGCATCTTAATTTCCCTCCAGTTTACTCTGGTTTTTGTCACTGGCATGTTTTTAAGCTATTAATGACTCCCATTTGGGGTTATTCTTGGATCTTCTGGCAGGAGCTGGGCTGTCAGTGAGTGCCCAGACCTCAGAGGCAGTCATGCTAACACCACGCCATTGCCAGAGAGGAAATCATGCAGAACCCACTGTTTTTAACAAGTTATTTGAAAAGCAGTTGCTTTGCCCCGTGATACTCTTCTTCCTGCTTTTTCTGCCCCTTGAGAGACTCTTCTGCCCTGCCGTAGGGCAACTGCCAACTGGGGGAAGGCAGCTGCAGAGCTGGGGACAACCTGAGCCCCTTAATTCCCTGGCCAGACCTGGGAAAAAAACATCTCTCCCAGCAATATACTTTTCAATCTTATCTAAATCAGGTCATTCTGGGAGGAAACAGGGGTGTTTCTCCGCCACCCTGCAAGCCCTCTCCAAGAGACCCGTGGAGGATCTTCTCCCAGCCACTCATGGTGTAAGAAATCATGAAGTCCCTGGTCTCCTGCCTTGAACTGAGCTGTCACAGTGCAGCAAGTCAGAGGGCACAGGGACACCCCATACCTCTGCAAATGTTTTGTCATCATGGCCAAAAGCAGGGCAAATCTTTCTATATAAGTATCGTTCTCCCCAGGTCAGTGGGAAAGAGCGGGTAGGTGGGAACGATCCCTCCCTGCCATGGCTCAGAGCTAAGAGCTCTGCAGCAGACACTGTTCCTGCCCAGTAAATGGGGAGAAATCATAGAACCAGAATGGTTTGGGTTGGAAAGGACCTTAAAGATCACCATGTTCCAACCTCACTGCCGTGGGCAGGGCCCCCTCCCACTAGACCAGGTTGCTCAACCGTGCATTTGAATGACTTGCTTCACCTCCCTCTTTCCTGAATAGAAGGCTTCCACATGGCAGAAACAAACCTGGGACATGCATGGAGTTTCTATAAACGTGATTTTTCTCTGGCACGTGCCACAGGCACCCTCATTTCAGTCATTCTGGGCCAAATCCTCCCTGTGGAAGGGACAAGGAAGCAAGCGCACAGCTATTTTGCCAAAAGATTAACCCAAAACTTTACGTCTCTCTATACTGTCGATCTCCATATATATCTTTCTCTCCCCATACTGCTCTACCCACATGCAATCTGCCACTCCACAAGCTATCTAGGTTTCCATGAAGTCCCTGGAGCAATGGTGAGGAGCTGTTCTAGTTTATGAGTGTGCTGAGAGCCTCCTTTATAGCTGGGTTAAAATCTCTGCTGCTCCTTTTCCCTTCCCGACTCCCCACATCCTCCAGGGACATTGGGGGAACCTTTCCAGCCAGCGAGGAATTTTCCACCTAAACACTTTTCTGACCCAAAATCACTTCTTATCTTTCCAGCTGAAAACACTATTTCCATAGAAAATGACTGCTCGCTCAACAAATAAAAACCTTGAGTTCTCGGCTTCCAGAAAAGAGAGGCTTTATCCTGCTTGCTGTGCACTAATGAATATTTTTAATGAAAAGACCTTTTTTAATTTTTTTTTTTTTTTGCAAATAAACTTCCCCTTTATCTGTCCTGAGGGGCCCATCCCCAGCGTTTCCAAACCCCCCAGATGAAGGCTGGGAGCCAGCAGCACATCAGCTTCCTGCAGAGCTGCTCAACTTCTTAAAACCACCAACACTAAGAAGGAAAGCCAAGGAACCCACCCGACCCAGCCAGCGAGACTTGGCTGCCAGGGATGGTTGAACGCTGAACACACTTCTGACGATGCTGTTGGCAGCTCTGCTTCCCTGGGCTTTGCGGACCCATCCTTGGAAATGCTCTTGCTGCTTAATAGCAAACACGTGGGCATCTCAGCCTCTTCCCCTTCCCGTGCCGGGGTGCGGAGCGGAGATAGAGGGCAGTGATGCTTCATCTCTCTCCTCTGCTGGAGCCGCTCATCCCAGCAGGTAGGACCAACTGTCCTTGCACAGGGCTTGGCAGCAGATCCCAGCCTGGCTTCAGGGTTAAACTGGTGGCAGAGGAGCCTCTTCCAGGCTAAATGAAGGGAGAGTTAGTGTCTCCTTGTGGTGCCGAGGGCTACCATCAATGTAGGAGATTAACCTGGAGAAAGAAACCTTGAGAGCTTTCCCTTTGCATTTACCCCCCTGGTACACCCACCTTCAGATGCCTCTTGTGCCCCTGGGCTTAGAGCAGGGGGTCTCCTAGGGCTGGGAGGGATTTCCCTTGCAGATGGATATCTGCTCCTCCAGTGCCTGTCTGCATTGCCTCATTTTTGCCCACAGTCACAAGGACTGGAATAGTTCCAGGAAGACTCTTCCTGTCCCAAAAAGTGCCTTGAAAAATCCCCTGGGGAGCTGCTGTGGGGTTTGTGGAGTGACTGGGGCCATCCAAGGAGGGACGGCCGAGGCGTGAAACCTGGCCACCACCTTCACAGCACAAGCCCTGGCAGCATTTGTAGGTTGTTTTCTCTGGATGCACCGGGGAAGTTCATATTGCTAAAACTTTCCAGTGTGGTGTGATGGCAAGGCCCGTTTCTAATGCAGTCGTTTCCCCATCCTCCTTTAGCTCAGCTGGTGAACCCCAGCAGGAGGATCTGGCTGTGTTTCCTGCAGACCCAAACCCTCTCTGCAGCAGGTCTGTGACCTGCCACAAACACCAGGGACAACACAGGGGTTTCTGCACTCCCTGACAGGCTCTTCAAAGGCAAAACCAAGCCCTCAACCCTAAATCCATCTGCACAAACCTTTGCCTCTGTGGTTGTCCGGAGTGTGAAAGTTCCCACTCATTTTCCTCTTAACTGGAGCCAGTTTTTCCCTAACACACCACCTGTGATGTGCTTAGATGCATTTAACATCAGCGTTCGAAGGAGAAAAGCTATAAGTGAGTCTCAGGGATGAATTTGCAAAGAACCTGACCACAGGAATGGGGTAGATCAGTGCACCCCACAAATGGGTACACGGGGAAAAGCGTGTCTCTGAGGTGCGTGGCAGCACATTGAGCTGGGGTTGGGACGTGGACACGTTCTCTCTGGCAGTGTCAGACTGTCCCTGCTTCTAGCCACGCCGGGGTGAGCTCAGGCACGGAGACAAGGAGCTGTACTCACACTGCTGGGACTCTGGGGAGGGACTGGGGCTTTTTCCAGTTAGGCTTTTCACTTTGAAAGCAGCTTGAGTAAAAAGCAGGCATGGCTCTGCCCTCAGCCGGGAGCTGTAGTGGAGCAGGGTGTGCAGATCATGGTGCCACCAGCCAGACTGAGCTGGTGTGAAACAGCTTCTCCTTGCAGCGCTGCTCCCTGCTGGATGAGGACCTAGCAGAGGTTTTTTCCAAGACAGGCATCCGTATCTGAGAGTATTTGGAAAAATGGTTTCTCTTACCTGCCCCATTTCTGTAGGAATTGTGCTTATTTTCCATAGTATCTCAGCGTTCAAATTCCTGAGTTATCCCTTTTCCCCAGGTAGCACTTGAGGTGGAGAAAGCCAAGGCTGTAAGTGATGGAGAGTGCAGAACAGCTCAGGGCTGGTGAAAAGCAGGGAGATTTAGGAGCTTTACTCCTGAATGATCTGAGGAGGACTGGAAATTACTGAGCTGTGGCTGGCAGGTCAGGCAGCTCCACTCTGGCAAGCCCAGAAGTCCTGCAGCAGGGCAAAGGGCTGAAGAGGGGTCATCTGTAAGAGGTGAGAGGGTTTTCCAGCTATCTGTGGGGAGAGAGAAGGAGAATGCTTGGGGCCACAGGGGTTTGAGGAATACCCACGTGGAAGCAGGAGGCTTGCCCAGAGCACGAGGCTTTGGTGGTTTCCCTTTGCGTACACAAACCACAGAAGCAGCAAGACTTTGGAGCATAAGTAAGAACAGGTTTTTCGAAATAATTTTTCTCTCCTGAGATATCGGGGCTCTTGAGGGGGGGTCTCGGCTGCCCTCTCCTCTCTGAGCTCTTGCAGACACCAGGGAGAGCAATGATTCAGTTAAACACACCAGAGTCTGCTCCCTCATACCCATGTTTGGTGGTTGAGCAGGATCTTGGGCTCTGTAAACCCCTCCTAATGCCATGTCAGGTGACTACAGGCTCTATTGTCTTTTAACCTTCAAAACACCCATTGCCTCAGCTCCCCCACATGTAAAATCATAGAATCATAGAATCGTCTAGGTTGGAAGAGACCCTTGGGATCATCGAGTCCAACCATCTACCCTACTCTACAAAGTCCTCCCCTACACCATATCCCTCACATCTAAATGAACCACTTCATGCATCTTGTCTAAATAGGCTGCTGGGTCCAGCTTCTGCTGCCATCCAGGTGTCCCAAGCTTGAACTACACCCCTGGGCATGGGACTATAGTGCTCATATGATGAGAACTGTCTATAGGTTAGCAGAGAAGACAGCCCCGCTCATGCTCAGAAACATCTGCAGAACACGCTGACCATGGCTTATAGGAATACAATATGGGACTGATTATTTGATTGGAAGCACAGAGATAATATGTTTAAAGGGTTGTAAAATCTGACCTGAATTGCTTTTTGATTATTATTGCAAGTGGATTTAAGCTTGGAGTTGCTGATATAAAAACATCAGTAACATAATTAGTAACAAACATCAATGTGGTGAGGTTTCTTTTATTACTTCATAATTTGAAACAGAAACTGTTTGTGGTATCTTCTGGGATAAAAAAAATGCACAGAACGTCTGCTCCAGACGGTTTGAGACGAATATGCTGGATTTGATGAAAATGAAGGAACAGACTCCAAGGCCTGAAGTTTGTTGATTTCTCTGCTGCTGTTATTTCCAGTTAAAGTGTCATCTCACTTGAATTTTCTATCAAAACTTTTTTAGACGGATTTGGAAATGTGTGAACCTCGGTCCCATCAGGATCTGTCTTGCACAGTGTGTTCCATGTAAGGTAGCAAAACCCAGCAGCCTGAGTGCCTGTCTCACAGCTTTTCCTGAGGCAGCTGCTGGAAGTGGGTACCTTCCATGTTCATGTTTCTGCTGAGAAAGAGACCATCAGCAAAACCGGGCAACCCCAAACTCAGCACTCCAGGATGTGCTCCTCCAGATGACCCCAGCCTTTCCTGACCACAGAATAATCTCACAACTTCAAAGGAAGAACAGGGATTCCCTTACCCCACGCCATCTGCAGGGAAATCCATTTGCCCTAATTTAGTGCCTAAAAACTAGACCACCAAATGTTAACCAGTCCCCTTGGCTTCCTCCGAAGGCAGTGGAGCTCCTCTAAAGAGCAATTCATCTCCTCCCGGTGGCCTTCTAAGGCAGGGCAGATGACTTCCCATCTGGAGGTGCTCTAGAGGCTATCTGGGGAGTTTAAGGTGACATTTAAAGCTAGGTCAGAGGACTCTCACTTCCAGGGTTTCTCAGCTACAGCATTTAGCACAAGAATCCTGTATTTTCCAGCCTCTGTTGTCTCAGTGACCTGAAGGAATGGGAAAGAGGAGCAGGGAGCTGCCAGTTCCTCCCATGTCCTTGCCAGAATGTCCTCATCAGGGAGCAAAAAATGGCTGTAAAGAAGATACCGGAGCTGATGAACTAATTGTTGGCTTTTTGGATGATTATAGAAAAATCTAGTGCCAGTGCATTCCCTGTGTGATGTACCAAAAGTGGACAGATGCAGGAGAGCTGGGAGGATGTGGAGCAGGGGTTTCTTGGAGAACATTCCTTGGGAGACACACAGGGAGTATGAAGCTCACTGGGACCTACCTGGAAGATATTCCTGGAGAGTGAAGGGCACAAGTGTCTGGAATAAAAGCCTGGTGAAGGCTCAGTGAAGCCAGGCTGAGCATGCTTGGTAAGGATTCTTTCCATGGGTCAAGACAGTAGAAGATTGTATTTGGGCAAATTAATGGTCTGTGCAACAGAAGGCAGCCTGGATAATGCAGGCTACAGCAGGAGGGGAGGTGAAGCAGTGTTGGACAAGGTCATCAGAGCAAAACTCATCTAAAAAATTTCAGTAAATGAGTGTATTCCAGTAGCGTGAGCTAAAATTACACATGAAGGTGTGAAAGACCTCGGTCAACTGCTGTCCATCACAGGGAAAACCAGCAAGACCTGGTGGTGGTGGGGACTTGGATGCTACAGCTGGAAGCAGTCACCCGAAGGAGGAACATCTCTTGGAGTTTGGTGCTCTGAACAGTTTTGTGAGTTAGCAAAAGCATTCAGTATCTGCGAGTCACATCAGGACAGTGGCAAAGATTATGGATGCAGCTTTATTTGTGGGTCTAGCAGGGAACTTTCACTTTAGTAATGCTGATTTCTCTGCTCCTCACCAGCACCCAGAGGATATAATGTGTCAAACTGGAGGTGTTTGTAGATGAGAGATAACAACTGTTGAAAAATTAAATTATATGTCCTTAGAAAGTGTTAGCCGAAGTGCAGAAACACAACAGCTGTAACTGCAGCACCTGGGAAGCGGAGTGTGAACCTGGGGAACGCAGGAGGGTGATAATATCTTGCTGTTTCACCCAGAAACAGGTCCTAGAGGTAAATTGTCACCCGGCCAGGGAGAAGGAACCGGCCCTTGGAGACATAAGAAAGCACGCAGGCAGGTTTCAAGAGGCACATATGGTCTTGCCAGCCCTTTTATCTGTGTTTTCAGTGCATGTGCTAACAGTTACATTCCCAGGGCCAGTTATGCCTTCATTTAACCCTTTTGTTTTGACTCAGGTGGTTGGCTCATACCTGCCAGCTCAGGCAGAGGGAATGGGGCACTGGTGAAGCCTCGATGGTTGGACCAGCACTGCTGGGTCTCCCCATCCTGGTAAAGCCAGGTGGGTCCAGGAGGAAACTGTCCTCCACACACAAGCAAACAGATGCCAAAAATATGTGTTTGTTTTCTCTGGGGTGGCTGGAGAATGGCCAGGAAATTCTGCTTCTGCATTTGAGCTCCCTGTTGGCCAGATGATGGAGGTGGCATGGGAATGGGTGGCATGGGATGCTGCAGTTGGCATGTGCTGCCATGGATGCAGGACATCCTGGGTCCATCTGGAGCCCAAATACATGCTACAGACACAAGGCCACATCTTTGGGGCTGAAGGCTGTGTGAGGTTGCAGGGTTTGTGGGGATGACCCAGGTCATAAAGCAAACGTGGCCTACACTGGAGCTGTGACAATGGCCAGAGGGACAATGGAGAGTCTGAGAGGCTGGAGCTCCTTCAGGAATCTGGGATTTGGAGTGCCCTTTGCAGTCACTCCAGATGTGCCCACGCTGCTGAAGACATCTTGAAATACTCAACCCTGTGATGCTGAATTCCTGCCTATCCAAATGAACTGGCACAAATGGGTCATTTACCTTTTCTTTTTTTTTTTTCTCAAAGGGAAGCCGAAAGACAGACTTGTTCTTTCACTTTTTTTCCAGGCAGCCCAAATCAGGCTGTTAAAGCAATTGCAAGAAAACTATCCTCCCAAGTGATTTTCAGCCTCACAGTCATGGCCAAAAGGCTGCACAGCAGCCTGTACCAACAGCGGTTAAGGAAGCTTCCATGTGCACAAATACCAGTTTCTAACTGAACTCACTTGGGTAGACAGCACGGAACACACTTGACCCCTGAAAGTGTGGCACATCAGCTCTGTGCTGCACCAAAACACACAACACGCTGCCTTTGTGGGGATGAGAGAGCAGCGTGTGGTCCTGCCCACAACCAGCGTCTCGCAAGCAACGTGATGCTGGTCGTTGCTGGAATCGCAAATTCTGCTATAGCTGAAGAAGTAGAGGCCCGTGATGTCCCAGCTTGGGATGTCTCATCCCAGCTTGCTGGAGTGTTGGGAGATTGATGTAATAAATGTGAGTGTTGTTTGCAGAGAGCAGATTTGGAAAGGAAAGCTTGGAAAAGCTAAACCCAAGACTGTCAAGAGAGAAGTGGTTTCCTTTCCCTTTTTCTATCCATCACACCTGCCAAACACTAAAGGCAACCCCAAGAGAACATCCTGCATTCACTTATGGAAAAAAGAGTTTCAGGTTTGTAAGGGTTCTCCACTCATTGCCAGAAGAAACAAAGCAATAAGAAGACTTCTACTTTCCAGAGTGTGAAATGTGTGGCACACTGTGCCTTAATGCTGGCCATGTCACAGAAGTGGCCGAAAGAAGGCTCAGGCTTGGACTGTGCTGGTGGGTGGATGCTTTGAGAGGCAGCCCTGAGCTCTGGGAGATAGATGGTTTGTCCTGTCTTGTGTGGTCCGTGGGAAGAGCAGATAAATGGTGACTCCCATGGGTTTCTGAGCATGCCCTGGCCAGTTGCTAACTTCACACCCGTGTGCAACTACCTCTGTGCCTGTTCCAGCTGATGGGATGGCCTCAGCCTGTGCTCTGTTCTACCCTTTCATCCTCAGGGAAGAGGTTTTCTCTTTCCTCCTCCCACCCTTTGAGTCTCTCATCCATAGAGTCTGTAAGTCCATCAGGATGGAGCGTTCCTCACTCTGTGCACATAGGATCCATCAGGTCCCACCCTTACTGGGGCTTCCAGAAAGAAGCTCCTGTAGTTAAAGCAGCTCTTAAGAAAGCCGCAGAGTGGGGTGTGTTCATGCCATGGTATAACACTCCCTCGGGACTGATGAGGCAGCACTGAAACCACCATTCTGCAATGGCTCCTCAGCCCTCCCCAGCCAGAAGGTGGACTCAGGGCCAGGCATTGGTCTCTTGGGCACACAGCTACTGCTTCTGCCACCGAGGATGATCAACGCTGGAGACAGTGACCACGTGGAGCTGAGTCCTTGTTCCTCACAATCGCTAGATTGAGTTTGGATATTTTTTCTGGTTGAGATGCTTTAGTGAAACAGAAGTAACTGAGTGAAATTTTGTAGCCTGCATTTTCTGCCTAAGGCCAGATGAGATGAGCTAATGGTCCTCTCTGGCCCTGAAGTTCACACCTCCAGGGTGGTAGCATGCACAGCATCCAACCTGGAACACCACAGTGGATGGAGATCCAGACGCCAGCTGTGCAGTGTTGTGTCCAGAGAGAGCCTCTCTGGATGTGATCACCCCATGTTACGCATCTGGAGAGAAAGCTGCCTAACCCTTAGTGTACGACCAGAGAGAGCAATGTTGGTCATCACCTTGGCCAGCCCCTTCTCAATCAGCAGTGTTTGTCCCTGGATTCCACTAACAATGAATTTCAAATGCTGGATCCATGCTGTGTGCAGAATTATTTCCTGATACTTTAAGTTTACTGGCAATTAACTGCCACTGCCAGAGATGAGGATAAGGGGAGTTTGGAAACCATCTTCAGAAAAGATCCCTTTGCACTTTGTGTTTGACCACACAAGCAGAGATCCCTCGTACGGGCAAGATTATGCCCTCAGGATGGCCATGCAGAGGCCCTCCGCTCTCCATATCTGTCTCTGCAAACCCAAATCAACACTATGGAAACAGTTGGTTTTGTGGGGTCACATCACTGTGAGGTCAGGTCCTGCATCAGCAGGAGTCAGTGCTTTACCTCTCAACTCCCTCCCTCTCCCTATTACTAATAACCTTCCCAGGGTAACCCCACTGGCATCTCTCTCTCCTGGAGCTCCTCTTGCTGAGGAGCAGGAATTGCCCAAAAAGTCACAAGTGGTCCTGCGACCAGGTCCCTGTCTCTGTCATGGGACAGACCATGCCATGGGCACTTCCCACCTTGTGAGCTAGAGCAAGACACAGAGCCTTGGATTTTGCAAATATGAATTTAACAGAAATATGCCTTTCCTTTAAATGTTTATTTTCATGACCCGATGGGTCAAACGGCCCGAAAGTACAGAGATGTTTTCTCAGTAGGCTTCGATTTGAAGCAATCCAAGAATGCTGGGAATCTTCCATGGAGCTGAGTTTGCTGTCTCGGTCCTGGGCTAACAATGCAGGACGCGGCTAAAGGCCTGCGTGAAACATCCACCCTCCACATCTGTTTGGTTTTAATCGGAGATTTATTATGAACAAAGGCAGCTCTTGGAAGAGTTACTCTTCTCTGACATGCCTGCCTGGCCTGTTGGACCAGATGGACAGAAATAGTTTCACATATTAGTCAAATTCTGGATGGCTACTCACCATAAACTACAGGCAGGCATGAGCAGAATGGACATTATATTGTCATTGATTTATAGACAACCACAGAAAATAAATTCTAGCCTTGTATGGGGATGTTAGCCACTTAAGTTTCAGTATTGATCTCCAAGCCAAGAGACTGAAACTCCAAGTTTTCATAGCCCCAAAGCCAGTAGCAGTAAAAGTTTATATTATCCCTGGTGAATTCGCGCTGCACATTGAATTGGAAAACTGATCTGAGGAGCAGAATAGCAGATTAAATTGTTACACTGGAAACCAGGGGATATATTTCTGAGATTGCAGTTCCAGGGCTTTTCTTCTTACTACCTGGTTTTGAACAATAAATATTTAACAAGGCAAATTTATCCTCCTGCACTCATAATTAAGGGGAGATAAATTGCATTCCTAATTATTCCTAACAAAAGGAAAAGCAATTTCCTCTAAGATCAGTGAGAATTCCCATATCTCCTTGAGTGAAATAAGAGCATGTAATGAATTAGGGGAGGTACAAATCTAAACCGAAGGAGGACATTTAGCATCTGATGGAAGATTAAAGGCAGTGCTCATCTCTACTGGATAGTCTTTCCCAGGGACACTGGGTTAACAGAAGGGATTTCTGGGCTCCATCACTAACTTACTAGCGGATTATGGGAAACTCCCCATCTCTGGGCCTCAGTTTCCCATTTATAATATGAGGATAATACTGGCTAGAGCTCACGAGGTCTTTGTTGCTGGAACACTGGTTTTAATGCCAAGATATGAATTGCAACATCTCATGGAAAAATACTTTCAGAGGATATTTGTTGTTGGAAAACATTAATATTTGAGTTTGGAATTGTCAAATATTGTTTCATATTTTATTAGAATTTTTTTCCCATAGTTATTTTTATTACTTTTAAGGATTTTTCCTAACATGCATCAACTGCTAACGAAGTGGTTTATCAACATGCCATAGCTGATAGCAAACAAAGGAAAATGCAGATGAATACCACACACAATCACAGAGGTGGCATCCGGCCTCTCTCCCGACTTGGTGCTCGAGTAGTGCTGCCCTAACAGGAGAGAAATTGCTTCATGTTGACAACTTCCACTGCCCTCGCACAGAGAAGGGATAGGGCTTGGACCTTTCCTGGTCCTGGCTTGGTTCCCTGCAGCATCACTTGGGGAAGCCCAACCAGTTTCCCACTAAACGATCCCGTGAAGCTCCAGCCCCTCTGTCCCACCTCTGCCATGTGATTCCTGCCCTGTCTTCTCCCTTTGGTGCTGGAGCAGCCCCTACAATCCCTGGCACCCTTCGCACCCTTCAAGGCCATCTGCTTTCCTCAGGCGCTCCTTCCCTGTGTCGTGGCTCCCATTCCCACATCTTCTCCCGGCACACCACCATCCCCTTGGGCAGCTGATCCTGGGCATCCCATGAATCTCTGGGTTACCTGTCCTCCCCCCACTAGTTTCCTGTCCTGCTCTTACCCCAATTTCAAGTCCCTCTGGCTTTTCCTATACCTTTATCTCTGTTCCCAGTTTCCATGCTCCAGCCTACTCCTACCCCTGCCTCTTGCCTCCCCTGGATCTGACTCAAGTTTTCACCTGCAAGACCTCAAACTGGTGAATCCTTGAGTGGAGCGGGAAGCCACGGCTTTTCTTTCGGCTACAGCTTCAGGAAGTTCCACTGGAGCAGAGAGATGGAAACACAGAGGGTCCTGCTCATACATGGACCATCTGTAGCCCGTGTGGTTGGAGCTATAGGGGCTGTATCCCTAAAAAGTACAGTCAAGGTTTGATGTTAAACACAATCCAATGTCAGTGTGGGCTGCTGGCAGCCCGTGGCCCCCCTCCACACCTAAGCAGCACACGTGTGCCCCTTCCTCATGTTGCTCTGGTCATGGACCACTGTGCAGCAGGTCAGCTCAGGTCACTAATGTGGTTGAGAACTAATCCTAGCCCCACCATGGCTGAGCCCAGCATGGCTGGGGGGGAGCTAGGGGAGCCCAGGGAGGTGGCAGGGACACATGGACAGGAGGTGGCATAGAGAGAAGGTCTCCCTCTGCCAGCAGCATCCAAGCAATTCAATTGGTTAAACAAAATTACTCCAAGCTGGTCTAACAGAAGGTGTCCCTGCCCATGGCAGAGGGGTTGGAACATGATGATCTTTAAGGTCCCTTCCAACCCGAACAATTCTATCATTCTATGATAAGCTGCTTTGCCGGACCCAGCCCTTGCAGCATGTTTTTTTCCATACAATTACAACCTGGATTTTCTAGGTGGTAACAAATGACATAGACTTGACTCAGAAATCACCCCTAAGGCTCCTGTTGAGAAGCATGGGGGGGTCACAACTTTTCAAACAAAAGTTGGGCAAAATTAGCAAGCCTGGGAAAACAACATGTTTTTTTCTCTAACTTTGTTTTAGAAATTGCTGAATTGTTTTGGCTGAAGTTCCCTCCCTCCCTTGCCCCTTAAAAAGAAAATCAGCCTGAGGTGGATGCTCCATTATAGAAGATTTCAGCACAAATGATTTAAATTAAAATTATAACTCCAAGCAGAGTCTTAGAAGGGGAGTTTCAGACAGCCTTAATAGGCAATGATGCTATAGATGGGGCTAGTGAATCACTCCTTTTTACTGGGTAATATTAATAGGCCTCTTTGCACAATTACATCCAGAAATAGCAATTAAAGTAAAAATCAGAAAGGGTATAAACTCTGGGACAGATTCTCAGCCAGCACTGATTGGTGCAGCACATGGAAACCAATAGAGTTAAGCAGAGTTACGCCCTTTTAGGGCTGCTCTGAGGAACTAGTCATTTCCTGCCACCCTCCTCTTGCATTTACCTTTTTTTTCTCCTGAAAAGCCAAAGGCAAATTAGTTTGACCCTAACCATGGAGACAAAGGAACTTCTTCATCACCAAAACCGAAAAATTAAGACATCAATGGGATAATTGCTGATTACTTCCAGTTTGCTAGGTTTTTCTTTTTAATAACATTTTTTGTGTTTTTTTTTAAAAATTGTAAGAGTTACAATTATATGCATCCTCCAGGACCTTTTCTCTCCCTTGTATACTTTGGTGAAGAAAAAGAAGGTAATATTGGAGAGTTTAAAAATGATATTTTTGTTTCAGTTAAAGAACAGGCGTAATGTCCTGGCTGTGGTCCCTCTAGCTCTGGGCAGCTCTCTGCACTCGCTTCATGGGTAGAGAGATTAAGGCAGGTGAGAAGCATCCCATCAAAAAGTGAATATTTCACTGTGTGTCAGGATGGCACCTGCTTCTCTCTGAACCCTTTTATGAGCACATATGAGCAAAAAGAAGAGTAAAAAAGCAGGTACGGCTGCTTCTCCTCTCCCTTTGCTTTTTTTTGGGTCCAAAATCTACATCTGTATTTAATCCATTACCAAAAGACAAACAATTTGGGAATTCCTTATGAAGGTGTTTTTCTTATTTTGTGCCACTTTCTTAGCAGGTGTGAGATAACAACATCATGTCATTGGCAAATTTATATGGCAGTCTTGGCAACTGAGAAGTTAAATGGCCCCTGAAGTGCCTTAAGAAAACAATATTTTTCCATCAAAATTGGATTACATAAAAATGAGCCTTTTTTTGCATCTTCTAAAGAAGATGACAAAAAGCACTGGATAAGCAAAGGGGACAAAGGAAGTTTTAAAAAGTATATCTTAAAGTCAACATCTGGATTTGGAGATGCCTGGATCCATTTGCCTACAGATGTCCAAGGAGGGCCACCATCCTGGCCAACACGTGAAGACTTGGGCCATGAACTGCCTGCCTTCATCTCAGAGCCCAGGAAATTGGACAGGGGAGGTAAAGCTGATGCTGAAACGCCTGGTTGGGTTTGGGGACACGCGCTGCCTTGGAGCCACCAAATTGCTATAGTGAAGCTCATTGCATTCCTGTTTGCAAACACCTGCAAGGGTTGACCTTGGGATAACACCCCTCTGAGCCCCCTCCAGCACAGTCAAATAGTAATTTCTGACCTCCATGTGTACATTCATTAATTTTTCTTGTTCAGTGAGTGAATGACAAGCTGTGGAAAGCCTGGTATACTTATCTGTGAGGGAAGAGAAATCTCCTGAAGCCCAGGGGGACATCAGCTGTCAGGGGGAGGCTGAGGACCTGCAGTTCAGCATCCTTATGGGATGGCTCTGGTCAATTAAACCCCTGCCTCCGCTCTGCAGGCTGGGCAGATGTGGGAACCCGTGGTGCTCACAAGGATGGAGCTGGGGGAAAGCAGAGATGCAGAACAGCAGGAAAGGTCTACTGTGGTGTCACCATCACCTGGGATATTCACTGGTGCCAGTCAGCAAGAGGGACTTCAGGCCTGCTCTGTAAAAGGCTGCTTCTTCTCCTGGGGTCCTGCCTCCTCTCTGTTTTAGCGAGGATGAAAATAGCCCCTTTTTAGCCCAAGGACAAGAGGCTCTTGCTCTCTGACCATCTGCTTTCTGCTAGTCCCTGTGTAGCATGGGACCCCAGGGACCAGTCTAGGCAGTGAAGGCAAAGGGTTTTAAGCACCTAAAAACATTTTAAGAAATGAAATCACTAGAGGAGTTCCTTGTGAACACCCTGAAGAAGGGAATGGCAGCAAGAGACACCGTCGTGGTTTGAGCTGGGCTGGCCCCTAAATGAGTGACAGATGCTCTCTTTACCTCTCTCTCACCCTTCCCAGAAGACAAGGGAGAGAAAATAAGCGAGAGACCTCTGGGTTGAAAAGAAAACTAAAACTTCTTTAATGAAATATTATTAATAAAAAGAAAACATAGTAATATCAAAAAGAAAATAATGAAATATATATAATATATACAAAACCATATCAGGATCCCAGGATGATGACGACCAGCAGGCACTGGGAAAGTCCCAGACTGGACTCAGCAATGTATGGGAACTGAATTCCAAATCTGGAGTCAGGAATGCTCGGATCAGGATCAAAGGCAGACAAACAGACAGAACCCTCCTCGGACGTCAGCCATTGAAGCAAGAGGCTGACCCCTTGGTTGCCTCAGCTTTTATACTGAGCGTGAGGCAGATGGGATGGAATAATCCCGTTATTCAGTTTTGGGTTCCCTGTCCTGTCTGCTCCTCACCACAGGTGCGACACCTCTACGCTTCACTGCTGCCAACTCTCCAACAGGGCAAATAACAAAGTTTGCTGACCTTGGTTGTTATAGCAATACGTCTAAGCAGGATCCTCTCTGCACACCATTCCTTGGTATCCACCATAGGCATCAGGGGTGAGCACTCTGGAAGCAGACACTGTCTGAAGAACGCGCCGTTAAATTCCAAGAGCGCGGTTAGTTAGAGCAGACTTAACTGAAAAGTGAAATTACGGAAAAAAAACAAAAGAGAGGTTCTGTTTTACCTCAGACCAGGACAATCCATCCCTTACTCCGTACCATTTAGGTCATGCTCAGGTCACTCACACCAGGACAGACATCCATCCCTACAAACCCATCCTTTCCTCTCTCTGACTCATGGGGTGACAGTGCTGCCATCACCCCACAGAGCCACAGCATCCGTGTCCTGTGCTTCTCCCCTCCTTGTGCACAGCCAGCCCTGCCTACAACCTGCTGCTGGGGCCAGCACAGAGCACAAGGCTGGGAGCAGAGCCCTGCCATCGGTGGATCCAGCTTGACCTGCTGGGACCAAATTAGGGACGACCCATGATTGCTTGTTGCAGAGACCCACGGTGTCACACAGACACCCACTGCCACCGCCAGCCCCACAATTCACGCTTGCGAGCTGGTTGCCCAGATCCTCATTTGATGCACAGCTGGAAGGAATTACCAAAGAGAGGGACAGGCTCCTTGGTTTTTATTTCCTTGTTGTATAAATGATTAAACATAAATCGAGACAGGGTTTTCACCTGTGTTACACAACCCCCCAGCACAGACACTGGCTGTGGGGCTTGTCTACAGGAGAGGGATGGCTTTAAGGGGACGACCAAGGATGACAACAAACCTGGCTTATAGAAAGAGATAAAAACAATCCACGCTTCAAGCCAGATAGAGAAAAGATTCAATCTCAGGTTTTCCATTCCCGCTGGGTTTGCTTTCCCCAGGAGGGGACGGGGAGCAGCTCAACTCACCCAGGCATCTTTTAGGATAAAGGATGACCTGGTTTAGAAAGGGGCCGCGCCTTCTGCATCCAGATGGGGGAGGCTGCGTGGGCTGTGCCCCATTGCAGGATTTCTGCATGGGTTTTGCATGAAATTTGCATGAAGTGTTGCTGCATGGCTGTGAGGCAGCAGTGCCAGGCTCTGCCAGTGTTCACGGCGTTGGTTGGCAGTCGCCAGCCAGGCATCGTCTCCTCCTTTTCATCATAGCACATAACACTCTCATGAAATACAATGCTTGGCTCTCCTGCTGGCTTTCTTAAAGCCCTCTACAAAGTATTTAACCCTGCAGTAAATTCACACCAGGACTCAAGTTATGAAAATTATCCTCCTCTTGCCTTTTTGAGGCAGAAAGAAACAAAAATTCAATTTTTAATGCCAAAAATTCAGAAGTAATGAGTAAGGCACCCCCCTCCTACTTAAATATAGTAGGATCAACTTAAAAGTCAAGAACTTTGTTGCTGTTAAAAATAGCTAATGAAGTGACAGTATTTGCTCAGAGGCTGGCTCTCCCGTGCGAGCGTGCTGCCAGCCACCGCCGAGTCTCAGATCATCAGGAAGTTTAGAAGTGACATGTAGAACGGCGGCAACCAAGTTTTGGAAGCACAATCTGGGAGAAAACAGTGATTATGCAAGAAAATATGGCAAAAACAACCATCTGCTTTATTTTCTCCTTTTGTTTGCCCATTGGGTTTTGAGGCTGCGAGGCTCAAGTTTTCCACATTTTCTCCAAAACAAATAATTGGCTTTTTCAATGGGGCTTGAGATTATCACATAATCACCTGCTTCCTAGAGGTGAGGAGAGGAGGCTATGGCACAATCCCCAGCACGGCCAGAAAACCCAGCGGTGCTCAGAAATGAGGTGTCTCTGGACACACAGGGAAGGAAAACTCCAACCTCCCCATTTCTAGATGTGTGTGAGAAGCAATGAACCTTCCCCTTCTCTCCTGAGACTCGCAATTGTGGAGACTTGCCATATAGCCTCGTAATTAATGTAGCGGATCCAGAGAAATAAAAAAAGGCCCTGGAAAAAAAAAAAAAAAGAAGAAAAAACGTTTTCCCTTTGCATGCCAAAACATATGCCTTTTGTTACACCTCTGGCTTGCGCATCTCCCATGTGCTGCAGAAGGGGAAATAAACTCCAGTGATTTCACTGCTATGCCTTAGTCCTGCTCCTGTTCACATTTGAGGAGTAATCTCCACGCAGATAATGCTGGCTCGGAAAGCACTGTGTGTGCCTGAGAGCCACATGGCAGGAGAAAGGGGAAAAAAACCTGGGAGAGGCCAGCACTTTTGGGTGATCTTTGAATTCAAGGCAAGTATTTTCTCCTTTCATCTCAGAGGAGCTGGGGGCAGCAGGCAGCATTGGCTGCTGCTTGGTGAGAGGCTCCCCTTTATCAGGCACAGCTGCTGGGAGATTCCTCTGCTTCGGATTCCTATAAATCATATTTAAAGACCAACAGATCGCTGCACACACACACACACACACGGACGACAAATGGGAGAGTGGAAAAAGAGGTTGTATTAGGAAACACGCAGCTTTTTAGAGGTTTCCCCATTAAAGGGAAATCTTTGCAATTTCAGGAAGAAATTTTTCAGTCTGAGGGTGGTGAGAGCCTGGCCCAGGTTGCCCAGAGAAGCTGTGGCTGCCCCATCCCTGGAGGGGTTCAAGGCCAGGTTGGAGGGGTCTTGGAGCAACCTGGTGTGGTGGGAGGTGTCCCTGCCCAGGGCAGGGGGTGGCACTGGATGATCTTTAAGGTCCCTTCCCACTCAAACCATTCCGTGATTTTATGATTCTATAGACCAAATATTTTGCTATCTCCATTCACAATGAGTTTTTGGGTCCCTATATTTAAGGTATTTCACTTACACTATATAGGCAGCCCTCACAATGTCTCATCAGGAGGCAAGAGAGAATGTTTTTGGTATTTCTTGTGTGTGCTGACACAGAAATGCTCCTCAATCACACAGTCAAGGAGAGGAGGTTTAAAGAAGTTATTGGGAAAAGCGGTGATTCCAGGAAGCTGGAAACAACCCAAAACCTCAGCACCCGATCAACCTGCAGGAGCAAAGAACCTCCATAAGCCCAGCATCCCCATGAGCTCAGCTCCTGCCACCCTGCCCTCACCGTGGGGAGGACAGAGGGGTCACTGTCACTGCATTGTCACTGTCACACACTGGGTTGCAGTTCACTGCGCCCCCAAACTTCATCCCCCAGAATTTTGGCAGGGCAGGGTAGTGGGAAAACCAGCCAGAAAACTGTTCCCAGTGCTGCTGGTGGGTGTTTGTAGACACTGTAAGTTTTCCCTTAAAAATTAAGCATTGAAGCCTTTCTCAACACAAAGAGCAGAAATAGCCTTAACCGAAGACAAGCAGGAGGAAATAAAGAAATAAACTAGTGTTAGGATGGACCTAATCCTTTTCTGGAGGGAACTGTACACCACGTCTCCCCCTGAGGATACGCAACGGGACGTGAAAAGCAAAAAGGTCCATTTTCAGGCCGGTGAGCTACTTTCCCAGGCTGCAGCACATGCTTTCCCAGAGGTTTAACCATGTGCATTCCTGTCTTTTTTCTCTTTAACTCATCTAAAAACCCCTTGGTGAACTTGTAGGCTCATCAGAGTTATTGCAATCCTTAACAAGAAAAAACTTATTTTATAAGGCCAAGACATAGTATTTACTGACCCATCAAAACAAATTGCTCACACCATGCAAACAGCCTGGAAAAATGTTTGCAAGCGTGGCCAGCTCCTGCCCTGTGAGATCCAGATTTCATGGAGAACACCTGTTTTCCCGTTCGGATGAGGATGTTGAAGAATCCATGGCAGTTTCTGAAATCCCAGCAGCTGCACTGGTGGTTACTGGTGTAACCAGGTACTACATGGCTCTAAATGCACTGAGGTGCTCAAATGTGTAGGAATTTTAAATCTTTTTAGTAAGTAGACCAAAATGGCTAAGGGAGGGGAGGTAAAGGTCAGGGCATGATCCTGGAGCTAATCTCAGAGAGGCAGCTGTACCCGGGGCAGGCTGGGCACGGATTAGCCGGCAGTGGAAACTCTGAGCCTACTGCCGGATTTATCCAGGAAGGAATTTCCTGCAGTTGGGGTAGGACTGTCTTGCCTTTTCTAACTGCACCATGTACTAGTAGCTTCGATGGTAAGCTTGCAGAAATACAGAGAAAAATCAGCCCAGGCAAGACGTTGAGGAGTTTTCTGGCGCTGGTTTCTCTCTGATATCTGTTTTTCCAGCCTGCTTGCTGGTCATGTTTCCCAAAGTGGGTCTGAATCTTCTGGCTGCAGTTTGAGCTCATCTCTGCTCCACACCATGGACTGCAGGTTGTTCCTTCCTCCCTCCCTCCCCCAGACTGCTGGGCATCCCACCTGCACTGGGGCATCAGCAGCTCCGGTCCCCACTCCCTCCTGTAGGTCCTGTTTTCTACGCTTCTGACTTTCTCTCCTTGTTCACAACCTCTCTCTCTCTTTGCTTTATTTTTCTCTAGAATCACATTGTCACTTGTGTTCACCTTACAATCCCCAGCTTCCACTTTTCTCTGTTTTTTGGGGTTCGTTTTTTTTTTTCCTTTTCCTTTGCATTTGCTGCCCAACCTGTTCTTTTTATGCCTGTTGGTGCACCCACAGATCTACAGCCCCTGGCACTTGTCCCTGCTGAATCAAGGTCCATTATTTCAGACCATTTCTCCAATTTGTGGAAATCATTTTGAATTCAAAGCCCATCCTCCAACACGCTTGCAGTTTCTCCCAGCAGGTGCCATCCCCAGATTCAGGGAACAAACTCTTCTGTCAGGCCCATCCTGCTGACCTCTTCATGCAAATGTGGTCCATACTGAAATATAATCACACACATGGAAAGGACCATGCCCTGAGGACAGTACGGCAGCGTTCCTCTTCCCAAGTTACAAGTAGATGCCCAAACAGCACAGAATCATAAATCTTTCAGTGATCTCTGCAGTCCATTCTCTTTGAACACACCACTGGTACTTGCAGCTCATCATACATGTACATCTGTGGAAGCAGAGGGCTTTTTATTTGTAAGTATCCTTGGAAAAAAGCAAATACTTGCATAAAGATGCCAAAATGTCACACCAAAAATGCCTATATAGCTAAATTTGGGATGCTGGCCAAAAATCAGGAATAGCATCGGTGATTTCAGCAAACCGGTTACACATCTTGCCTGACACACACCTTGTGAATAATCATGGAAAAATTTTGCGGGTGACAGAAGAACCAAGTTGTGTTTGCACTTGCCAAATAAACAAAGAGTGAAGAAAGTCACATAAACTGCTCTGTGTTTACAGGACGGAAACAGGAAAAAAGGGTTTCGGTTTTGTAATAAGCTGCACGTAGCAAATTATTTTCCTGACTAAAATTCATGGGAGTAAAAATGCGTGTGGAACGATGATGGTCTAGAAGAATGGCCAAGCTCTTCATTCAACAAAGCAGTTATTATAGCCGCATTAAGGATCTTAGAAAGGAAATATATGGTGATAGCCATATAACTCATCTGAAAATGTCAGTCCTTTTATTGCCTTTTAAAGTCACTTTTTGGTCCTCCATTAAGTTCCTATTGAAAAATCCTCTGCAAGCCCTTCTGTAGCATCCTGTTAGACTTTCCAAGACCCAGCCTAAATTTTCATTTGCCTGGATTCATCCCAAGAAGTTTTACCACTGCAAACCATCCAAAGTGATGTCCCCTCTTCAAGGCAGTTACCATTTCTACCTGACAGACACCGTGTTGTCATTTAACTGACTAAAAAGGACTCAGTAAATCCTAAGCACATTAAGTCCTTTAAGACTTTTTTTCAAAGCTGTGTCTCAAAAAATTTGTTCCAATTTATCAGCATCACTTTGATAATGAAGTGTCTATAAACAGGCACACAACCTTCTCTGCAACCAGTGTGATCTGTGCAACAACACAAACGTTGCAGCTCAGAGCTCTGGCCCAAATGCTGAGATTATTTCTTGCCATTCAGACACTAACAGAACTTCTCCTGGTCAAAGGCTCAGTGCACCTACCCTCTTGGACTGACAGAGGTTTCCATATGCTTTCTATGCAGATAATTATGAGGTGCAAATAGTCTCATATGTGTCCATCTTCATTTGCTGGCCCCAGAAGTGAGTATTCACTCCCTGACCCATCCAGTGGGACAGCCTGTCCCCTGAATCTGGATTCAAGCCCCCATTAGGCTCCTCTGGCTCCATGGGTTGACACCTTAAGTCATGTGTGGTTTACAACGTATGTCCTGACACTGGAATGACACCGATATGGTTGCCATGACAGCTTATTCTCCATCCAAGGATGGCACGTTGAACAGACCCTTTTGTTTTTCCTGTAGCAGCCTCTAAATCATAGAATCATAGAATTTCCTGGGTTGGAAGGGACTTTTTAGATCATCTAATCCAACCATCAACCTGACACTGACAAAAAAAAATCACTGAACTGTATCTCTAAGCATTATGTCTCCCTACCTGTCTTTTAAATACCACCAGGGATGGTGACTCAGCCACCCTGTGACCAAATCACAGTAGCAGACTGCACTGTGGGGTCCCAACGCTCCAAGCTGTGCACCCACCCAGGTCCTACGATCTGATGGCCGTATCCTCTTTGAAGGACCGTGGCACAAGTGTTTAGGTGATGGGGCTGGTCAAAACCCCTTGAAAGTCTCCCCTTTCCCACAAAGTGCTGCTGTGGTTTATTTTGGAGGGGGAAGCCAGAAGCCTGCCCTGGCCCGTGATTGCAGTCTGCTGCATCGCTACCTGCTGCTGTTCCCCTGCAATGATGTAATGCTGGAGAGAGCACATGTACTGACATCTGCATCTGCATCGCGCCAACACGTGCAGGGACACAGGGGGGGTTGAGCTGCCTTGTAAAGCTGCCTTTATTGCTCAGACACCTTCACCTCGGTTGCTTCTGCAGCCCCCAGCCCCAGGGGACTGCGCATCTCACAGTCTGTAGCACGCTGAAATCAATAGGATGTGGGAGCCTGGAAACTGGTAAAAAAAAATGGGGCTTTTGCAACTCCCTGGAGCTGAAGCAGAGGCTCATGTAGGGTAAAATGGTTAAACTCTCAGACCATGGTTTGACTCTGCCCTGCTAACCACATTCACCCTGTTGGGCAGGCCTTCCCCCAGGACCCTGTCACTGCCGTCCTCCCTCCCCCCAGGGTCTCTGACCAGGGAGGAGTTGTGGGGCCTGGGCTGCTTTTCCCACCCTCAGGGTGTTACCCTTTCTCTCCTGTCCCACCCCACTAAGGAGCTGAGGGAGGTCTGTTCCTCCTTCACTCTAGCTTTGGTGTTCATTCTTTGCTGTCCTCTCTTCTCCCCTCTCAGGGTCAGGTCCCCACCATTCCTTCCTCCCCTTCTCTACCTTCCTCTTGTGTTGTAGAGTCTCTCCCAGTCTCAGACCTACTCCACCCCATTCAGATATTGGTCTGACCCTTTCCAGCACACCTCATCTCTCTTCCCATCCTGTTCATCACCTTCCTCCCTGTGTGGCTGCTCCTCTCGGTCACCCACCAAGGATTTCATCCCTTATTACCTGTCCTGCCTCTGCCCTGCTCAGCAGAGGGATGGTGGCATGGCAGGAGGGCTGGGAGGGAAGGGCTCAAGGATGGGTCAACCTCAACCACAGAACCAGGGGACAAGCAGGCAAGCATTTCTGCAGCACCCTTCACATCCCTCCGGCAAACAGGCAGTTGCTTTATGTCAAGAAAGACTGTGTGCCTGGTAGTGCCTGATCTGTATGAATACAGCCTACCAGAGAGATGGGGTAGGTGTTTTGTTGCCATTCCAGTAAATAAAAAGCAGGCCCTTTTATCATTTTAAGTGGCTTGTTTTTCATCTGGAGGTATGTGGAATTCAAACAGGGCAATAAACTTCAGTCTCTCCTCTTTAATGGGCTCTGCCCTGTAAAAGGCAGCCAGACCCACCATGCCAAGGCTCATGTGATGTGAGGGTCAGACAGGGATCACTCTTCATTAGCAGCAGTAAAAAGCCAGCCCTGCCTCTCTCTTCCAGGCAATTCCCAGCTCTGGTGCAGCCAAAGGAGATCATTAACTGGGAAGACACAGTCCTAACCTGGGGCAACAGCTTTCTGGGAGACACGGAGGGGAAATTCCTCTCGGTGCATCCCCCAGAGCTGGTTTGCACTCACTCTCCTGATGCTTTGGTCACCCGAATGCAACCCAGCCTTCAGGGGCAGCCCTGAGGCCATGCACCAACAATCCTGGGGTTGCTGGGACGCAGACCCTCACCCCCGTGTCCCCACCAGTCACCCCTGCTAGATGTGTTGAAAGCCAACAGCAGGCCAGGAGGCATCGCGGGGGTTGTTAATGGCTGCCACTGCTCGATTTGCTGAGGCTTGCTTGTTTTTTTAGGCAAGCGTTAGAGAAAATGTGGGCCAGATCCAGCTTGCTCTGCGAGGGGTGAGAGGCTTTTTGCAGACATCAGTGAGAGAAGAAGCCGTCCCGCTCAGAAACCACTGTGTGTGCGAGTGGCACAGCAGGGTTTTATAGACTCAGCTGCAGGAACACAGACTTTAGCCTGTCCCGTCTCCTTCCTTGTACGATTTATTTTCCACGAAGCTTTGAACCAAAAAGTCTGCTGCCATTTCAAGAGGAGAATTCATAAAAATAATTTAAAGCCGGAGGAGGGCACTGTTAATTTGGGGGGTGTTTATTTATAGTTTGGTATCAACAATTGTAAGCCCTGCGGATGGTTGCAGAGTACAGAATGGTGTTTGCAAGTGGGTATTGGAAGTGACATCCCTCTGCCTCAGCGCTGCCACCGGTCCTGGGAATGAAGGTCCCCTGGGAATTGGTGCGGGATGGGAGCTCCAGCTCCGAATTGCAGCATGTCCATGCTGATGAAGCCACAGCTTTCAGCAGAAAACACAAAGATGACAACCTCATTCCCTCTAACCCTCCGATGTGGTCGGCTCTCTCTGTGTTTCCCTGCCCTCATCCCATTGCTTTTACCTCTTGAATCACATATTAACACTGCTGTAAAGCCAGGTTACTGCTTTAGCTTGTTGTAATTAACCAGCGTGACTTTTTAATCTATTAATTTATAATTGAAAACTAATAATAGCATACACTGGGCTTTGTCTGGTATTTTGGATCAAGCCTTTTAGCTAGAAGAGGGATAAGACAGTAAAATAGGATCACCTCCTAATCCCATGCAGTTCGCTGCCATCCCAGGCACCCCTGAGGATCTCAGCACTGCTGTGGATGCTGTGTGAAAAGTTACCCTTAAATTGCAGGATTGATCCCTCCAAAATCTCTAGCAGTCACAATGGTGAAAGGTAGTTTGGTCCACCAGGCAGGGCCCAGGTTTAGGACCCTTAATTAGAAAAAGGCTATTTACTCAGCCCCAAGTAGTTTAACAAACTGTTTCTTCGTTTAGCTTCCTAATATCAGAGGACAATTATATGTTGGCTGAGAGTGGAAAGAGAGCTACTCAGTGTGGGGAGGAGGGTGCTGGAAAAGCTCCAGGAGAAAGAAAAACCACATCAAGGCTTTCTGCCTTCCCCATCCTGAATTACAGCACCCCGAGAGGAATATACCAGGATTGGGTAAGAGCAGTGCAGGAGGCTGCCTCGTGTTGGAATATTTTTCTTTGCCTTGGGTGAGTAAATAATAATCCGTTTTGGAAAATGTATTTCGAGACACCGTCTCGCACAAAGGCTGCAGGAGGAAAGCCAAGCACCTTTGCTGAGATGGACACACGGACACAGTCATTGAATTTATCTTCAAGGAGGTCCAAGGTTGGGAGAGCTGCTGGAGGTGGATAGCCGGGGGCACCTCTGAGGGAGCAATTAGCCCCACAGTTCTGCTCGTAGTCCCCAGGGTCTGGCAGAGGGTCCTTTGTTTGATGGGCTTGGGGACAGGCAAAGATTTGCAGGAGCATTTTCAGTCCGCAGAGCAACTCTCAGGTGGGGACATCACTCACCTTGGTCTCCATCCACCGACATTGCCATGTCCTCTGCACTCGCAGAGGCAAACCTGTGGCTGATGAAGAGCCACGACTGCACCCGCTAGAAGAGATGGTACTAAAAGAGAGGTCCCATGTGGGCCCACTTGCAGGGGGGCAACTCCGAGTAAGGGGGATGTGAAAGAGTGAATTTAAGTGTAAAGTTTAGTGAGAACAGCAAACGGAAAGAGGTACAACCCGAAACTGCATCGATGATGGGTGCAGTTGCCAACGTTCAGTAGAAATTGTGGTCAGGAAAATTAAATTACGTAGGAAATGGAAGGAGGCAGGGTAGGATTGCACTATTGATTTTAGACATCTCGAAGCGGATGCCTAAGTCAGAGGCAGCCCCTCTCAGGTCCCTCCATGTCCAGGCAAAAGCTCAAGTGGTCCACCAGGCGATTCTCCTGCTGCACTTTGGGTGGGAGGAAAGGCTCCCTGGGGGTCCCTTGGCTACAGGGAAAGTCTGATGAAGCACCTGATATGGGTGTTGCACTTCTTCTCCTTCCCTCCCAGTGCAAAGCCTCATCCAACAAGGCAGTTTTGCAGCCACAATCCAGCTGACGTTTGAACGTGGATAAGCTGAGAGCACACCAGGGTCTGGGGATGTGTCTAGGGGCTCCTTGGACTTCAAAGGACAGGAGACACAGACCACCCTCCTTCCAGCAAAGCAAGCTCTCCAAACAGCTGTAGGGAGGAGAGAGGCCAAATTGGAAACCCTGCCAGCCCTCGACAATATGTGATCTATGTGCAGTTTAATGTTTGATGGCTGATGTCAAAGAGAATTCAACTAAAGGGAGGAAGAGAAACACAAGGAAAACACGGGTAACTGTGCAGGGAGCCAGCTTTATGACTAATGCTACCTTCTGAGTAATGCTTAAACTGAAACACAAATAACAATAAATCCAGCTCCACTCCATCCGGAGGACAGAGCAGAGCCCACTTTGCTTGGCCAAAACAGGCCTCAGCGTTTAACCACAAGAAAATCCTCCTGAAGTTTTATTACTTACTGTAAGGACTGTAAAAGCCCCTCAGTTAGGAAACACAGCTTCTAGTGGATTTACAGCATGAGTGCTTGGACAGACCGTTACCCATTCACTTGCATTTCAGGAGGTGGGACAAGATGAGGTGTTGGTTAGTAACTGGGGGATGTGTTTCCATCTAAGCCCCTGCCCACTGGCCTTCCCCGAATCTCTTTGGACAAGTGGCAAAACTGGGACCCCCCAGTTCTTGTGTCATTTTAAGCTCCCAAACCTGGGGCCAAACAGAAGCTCATTCAGGTCACATTGCTTTGCTGCTGGACACAGGTCTGGATGCAGATGCTCTTCTCCCACATTTGAAACTGCTCCTTGGTGAAGCCCAGACCTCCCTGGGCATTTGGCTCTGAGATCAGCACATCCTTCTCTCATCAAAAAGTTGTCAGACCTGCTGCAAAAAAAGTACCCAGTGCATCTAGCTGACGAGCATTACATCTTCTGTGTTGGGTTTATTGACACCTTGATGCTTGTGGGGTTTTTTTTTTGGATCACAGATTTCTTTGTCTGTTCAAAAAAGGATGATTATTTTGGGTTTTTTGCCAAAGAATGACATCTCTGATGGCTCAGGGTAGATGGAGACTCCTCCAGGGTAGAACAGTGTGGTCAGCTGAAGGCAGACGGTGGAGTGTCCTGGGGGATGATGGGATTTGGCTGGAGAATGGAGAGGAAGGTCCAGAAAGATGCACGAGACACTGCAGAGCATTTCTGGAATTGGAAAAAAAAAAAAAAAAAAAAAAGACAAAAACCCTATTGGTTTTCAGCCCAGAATTCTCAGAATTTTGAATTTCTATGAGAAAAATGTGAAGTTTCTTCAGATCCTCTCCCTGGAGATTGGAGTTGTATTTTTTCTCCTTGGCTCTACTATCTGTCCATTTCTAATCTCTCAGCAGTCTGTGCTGGGGTAGATCATGGGCCTCCCAGCCTTCCCAGGTGCAGGGAACACCAGAACAGATCAACCCAGTGATTCCTGAGACACCAGAATCAGGAACAAAACGCCTGAAATGCTGTGTCTTCTGATTCTTGGAAACTGGAAGCCTGATTTGTGAGGCAGTATCCTAAATGGGTGATTAGTGGAGCTGCTAAGGAGAGGCTGGCTTTCTCCCCTCTCCCCTCCCCTGGGAGGTATAAATCCAAATGCTGTCCATAAGAAATGCAAAATAATCCTTCTGCTTCACGTACGTAGCCAGAGAACTGCATCCAGTGGGCACCGCCCTTAAAGGGAGATGATGCTCAGCAGGAGACAGTCCAGAGGAGATCAGTGAACGTGATCATAGGTCTTGAAAACATGACCTGTGGGGAAAGGCTGCGAGAACTGGGCTTGTTTAGTCTAGAAGTGATGGAAGGGAGACGTGATAACAGCCCTCAGCTATGCAAGAAGTTGATGCAGAGTTGTCCATGTTGCTGGGTACCAGAGTGTCCCGGTTTGAGGGGTAATTTAGAGTAATGTAGGAATAACACCCTGATGGGAGAGTAGGGGAGTCCTGGGCTTGGCAGTGGTTGGGGGTCTTACTCGTGTTTGGTGGGCCAGCCAGGCTTGTGCTCACCACGGACATGGGGTTGCATGATCTGGCAGATGGTGCTGGCTGGTGCCACCTCCTGGGGTCTCTCAGATGGAAAACTTTCAGCCCATGGTTCCTCTTCAGAAAGGTTGGTAGGTGAACTCCGCTGTGATGCCCACGAACACCAGTTCACCAACAGATCCCTGATCTCCTCCTATGAACAGATTTATAGGGACTGAGAGGAGGAGCAGGGACCGGGCACCTGCTGAACCTCAGCCCCACCACATGTCCCGATGGGGGGAAGGCAGCAAGAGCAGCAGAGGAAAAACATGTCACCACACATGTCCCCACAGGCATGGCTGAAAACATGCTGGCTGCCCATGCAGACTGCAATGCAATGTAGAATACCAGAATAGAACAGAATAACAAGAAAGGACCTTGAAAATTTCTGGAAAGGGGAGAAGCTGGCATTTCTAATTCCTGCCTCATCTCTCTCGGTCCCAGCCATGGCAGGGCATCTCTGAGGGTGGACACTTGCTCCCAGCCCTCACCAGGAGAAAGCACCAGTGCCTGGATCCAGCACAGAGAACCCGTGTCCAGAGGTCTGGGGAGAGAGTGTGGTTTTGACGCGGAGGCCAAGTGCTTTGGGAGCCAATACTTAAACTGGGTGGTCCTTTAAAAAAAAAATAAATAAATAAATAAGTGAGGGAGAGATAACACATCCAGTTGGAGCACACGCTGTGGTTATACAACTGCAGTTTTTATCGCTCGCCAGGGACACAGGGAGACCTGCCCAAGGGTTGTGCTGCTTGTCACGGCCACCCGTGGATCCGTGGCTCTGGGCGACACAGTGCCTGGGGTCACCAGCAGCTTTGTGGCATCTCCATTTAAGAGCTGTGATCCCGACTGGATGAGAGGAACCTTGCTGCAAGAGCTGCGTCCAGCGAGCCCCGGCTGCAGCTGAGTCCCGGGGATTGCTCCTACCCTGAGCTTTTGTTCTCAAACCCGTGGCCCTGAAGCAGCAAGTTTGAGTGCATTTCTTTCAGATCTGCGTCAGTGCTTTTCCCAACAGCTTGGCAAGCAGCATAAACATCCATCTGCAGTTGTCACTGGTAGCAGCGCACATCATCTGGAGCGAAACTGGCTGCTCTCAGACACCCAATCACAGGAGGAGCAAACAGTTGCTTTATTTCTGAGTGGGGCTACACAAACCATTAGGCACCTCATTAATCTTGTATTTAATTCTCTGCATGAGGCTCGCTGGAAGAAGGAATAAATTCTACATTTTAATTATTGGGGGAATAGCTAGGGTAGCCTCCCTAACTCCTTTTCCTCCCGTGCTGTTGCACTATAAAACATGAACGGTGACAACAACCCCTTGTCAGTTCTGTCCCCACTGTCCCTCGGTGTTTCCCCCCACCTCTGAGCACTGCACAGCCCATGGGTGGTGGGGAGCAAAGACGGACACTGGCTCCACTGAGTCCTGAAACTCCTGCATCAATGGAGAGACCCAGGCAAAGTGCCTGGACGTGAGCTCTGATGTCTTCTCACCACCACCGGGCACACCTAGGGTCGTAAATGCCCCCAGATCTCCCCTGTCTCCCTGCACGGGACATTGGGAATGGCCTCGAGGAGCTCAGACTGGAGCGAATCGCTGACAGATACCTTCAGGCTGTCACAGCTCTCAGCTCTGCAAAGGGCACTGGCAGGGCATGAGCAAAGATCACATCTTTGGCTTTCCTGAGCTCTGTCCCAGCTTTTCTCCCTTCCTGGACCTGCAGGCAAATTGGAAGTCGGCTCCAGATAGTGTCCAGCTGCCCCAACCACATTCTGCTCAGTCTCCCTGGCCCTGGGTAGGGCTGAAAGCACCCCAGACCTGCTGGGACACCACCAGTGGGGCACCCGGGGGCTGCCTGGGCTGTGCTCACATCCCAGCTCCAACGGCAGGGAGTTTTCCCTTTGAGGTCTTTCTTTCGCTTCCTCCCCTTGTCTCCTCTGCTGCTCTGGTTTAATAACTGGTTTTCGACTGGCAAAAATAGAACAGAGCCACCTGCAGATGTGGAGCTGAGCTCGGCACGGTCTGTCCTGCCTGGGGGAGGAGAGAGGAAGAGAGAAGAAGCTTGCAGACCCCGTGCCGTGACCGTGCCTCCTCCCACAGTCGATGACCGCAGCTGCCCATCGCAGGACGGCTGTATCACGGCGGGGGACGCCGACAGGGGCTGCCAAACCGTGCTTCACAGGGCTAATTAGATCAATACGGCCGTGGCTGCTGGCGCTCACAAGCTCGCAGCAGTTGTTTCTTCTGCACAAACACAGCATCAGCTTTGGAAGTCGAGATGCCCGACCCAGCAGACACAGAGGAGCCCCGTTCTCCAGTGCTGAGCCGCTTCTTTGATCAGGGACCATTCATTAACGTAGAACTGCATCCCCCGTGTCCTGCCAGCACCCCCAGCAAAGAGCTCAGCTCTGGGAGCTCTCACACCCCAGAGCTGGATCAGGCAATGAGTCCCCCGAGGAAGTTTTTTTGTTAATTATCCTCAGTCTCCCTCCGGAAGAGACATCTTGGGGGAGCGCCATCCCCAAGCCTTCTGCTGCCGATCAGATCCATGGGGGCACACAGAAATGTTTTAAAAGTGGCTTTGTGGTGGTTTGGCTGGCAACAAGGATCCAGATGGCTGGATGCTCAGTACTTCCACATGAGCCCAGCTCTGCTGATGAATATGAACTTGTGCTGATTTCCACCAGTGGCCCATGTGAGGTTTATTCTTTACTTTGTCATTTCCTTGACACCTTTTCTTTCTTCCTTTTGCTTCTGCTTTTCAGAGGCTGCTAATAGACGTGGAGCTCTACAACGGGCAAGAATGGAATCAATTCATCTGAAAGATGAAGAACTGCTCCCCACCATGTCTGGCTCAGAGGCTGCCAGAAGCAACCTGAAGAAGTTTAGTTCGGGTTTAAATGTAAAACATTACTAACTTAACCCTTGGTGATTATTGCCTACATCTGCTACAATGCCTCCCCTCTTCACACCCTCATCCACAGGTGAAAGAGAGAAGTCTTGGGTTGCCTTGGCCTGGGAAGGACATGGTAGAGAAGGGAGGATGGTGGCTGCTCGTGACCAGGAGTCATGGTGTAAATCATTCACCCTCCCTTTCTCAAGAGATAAGACAAGCTGCTTGATCAGTTCTCCTGCTGCCAAGTCAGATGTCTTACAGCCCCAATTCACCTGCATCCACCCCAGGGGCAGCATCAGCTTGAGTGTCTCTCCTCTGCCTCCCTGGACCTCTCAGGACCTTCATTATTTGTGAGGGTCTGCTCAGCTTACCAGTGGATGCAAAAGGAAAGGGACTGATCTGCTGCTACCCCTTCCCTCAGAGCAGATTTATATTCTGCAGAAGATGACCCTGCTAAATACAACTCACTAGACTCAAAATAGAGATAGCTGGGTGAAGGATTAGACCCCATAACACTGAAGACCTGCCTGGGGGACTGAATAGTCTGACATGTGAATATGATAAAAATCACATTTCTGGGCATGCCTTGGTTCCCTGCCTTTCTGCAGGATGTTTACAGGTGCAAGGAAGGGTTAAAATTATCTTTGGGCAGAGAGCTTGAGGGATGCATGCAGCATCTCACCTGCTGTGGAGCAGGATGGGACCTGCTGAGGTGGAGACACAGAATTAACACTTCCCCAAGAGCCTCCTCCACAACCACAGGAACAGGCTGCTGGAAAGAGGAACCGATATGGCAGCTGAGGTGCAAAAAGGAAAGGGAAAAAAAGGCAGCCTGTTCCTCCTCCTGCCATTGCAGGACTTGGAGAGCATGACCTGAGCTCTCTACCCCCAGGGCAGCTGCCATCTGTCCTCCCACCACAGTCCTGATCTGGCTTAAGAGGTCCCACCTGGCTCATTTACTGCCAAACTCCCCTTCCTCTCCCTGCTCATAGACAGCTGAGGTCTCCACAGCAGGTCAAGAAGATTCCCCCAACCACCCTTTCCCTGTGGGAAAAGCCTCCCCTATCTTATAACACCCAGAGCTCAATTTCATAGAATCATGGAATGGTTTGGGTTGGAAGGGACCTTAAAGCCCCCCC
>JAHREE010150578.1:52428-70584 GCA_033628505.1 Tringa tobata
CCTGCCCAGGGCAGGGGGTGGGACTAGATGATCTTTAAGGTCCCTTCCAACCCAAGCCATTCTATGATCCTAATATCTTAAATAAGAGGCTGGCAGTTGGGTGGGGTGTTATTGATACACTGGGTGAAGATGCTCCCAAGCCTTCCCTCAGTCCCCAAAGCTAAATACACCTGCATTTTCATGCCTGCATCCAGGAAAGGAGCAAGAACTTGGCAACTAGCAGGGCATCATCTTAGCCCTATCTATGATTAGCCAGCAAAGGACATTTCCCAATGACTTGTCAACTCAACTGTTTCAGATTAGTAGGAGATGATTAATGATATTGGGAATATATGGAAATTTCAAGGATGTCATCACTGGTGTTCCGTCTGTAAACAATCTGCCATGGACGTAAATCCAGTTCTGAGCAATCATTCAATGTGGCCGTGGGCAAGAAGTTACCCTACGAGAAGAAACCAGAGCTGCCAAAACCTCATTGTTGGTTTGATGTGGAGGGTGATTTAGCTTTACCAATACTTGTGGTGATGCTTCCATCATGCAGGAAAAGCACTCAAAATGAGTGAACAAAGACATAATTTTTCATTACTTTAAACCACAAGTTTTGCCTTTGATGAAAACCAAACCTAAATGTTTTTCAGGCAGCATTTTGACACTGGAAATGGAAACCAAGGATTACCACCTCTGTTCCCAGTACCAAGCTTTCTGCCATTACAACTCCTTTGAAATGCCAAGGAAAAAGTGAAGAATCACCCAGGGTTCAAGGTCATTCACGTTCATTTTAGGTAAAGTCTTGGCAGAAATTCTTTGCCAACATTCCAAAAACTCCACAGAGCTTCCTTTATAAGGGTTGCTGACTCAAATGAACATCTTCTGCTTACTGCTCTTAAATGGCCACCAGAAATTTCTGGGAAATATTTTACTTGCCTGAATAGATACTATTTACAGTTCCTGTGAGATATGAAAAAATACTAGGTAGTACAGCTTCTCCATGAATGAAACCAAAAAAAGTCCATCCTACACAGTCAGATGAATTTTATTAACTTGTGAAAAATTCTTGAGCTGTGTATATCCATATTAACGTATATCCCAGTTAAGGTCACACAAGGAATTAGAGGACTTCATACCCTGATGATAAAACCATATTTTTGGAACATTTACGTTTCCAAATAAGGAAAATGTTAATAACAGAAATCTGTGGATTAGCTACTGTCCTCATAAAGAAGTCTTTTTATCCATTTTTTTCCAGTCTCTTTGTTGCACAAGGGAAGCATAGCAATTAGCACTGATTGTGTGACTGGTAAATTATCAACTACTAACTTCCACTCTACAATACATTTGAAAGACAGCTTTGATTGTAGAGAACAAGATCACAACTCAGGATGTCGAGGGTCCAAGGGCTCCTACAAGGCTACTCTGAACATGGAGGAGTCTCTAGCTTTCAGTGAGATTTACTAATTTTCTGGGCAATAAACAGTGCCTAGAATTGCTCTAATTACGTTTGAAGATATTAACCTTTGTGGCTGTGTAACTACTAGTCTGATAAAGAAGGATAGTCCTGAGATGTACAGTGACTCACAGCTGCCACAAATTTGTTTAGATCATACCAAACTGATCTAATTTCCTCTTTGACAGAGCAAGAGAGAGTAAAGAGATAAGGAGCAGCAGTAAAAAGTCATTTATCTTAAACTTAGGAAGGCTTTGCATTGCCTCATATGGCATTTTCCTAAGTCAGCTCTGGAAATAAGTCTAAGAATAAATACTGAAATGAAGAAAATTGGTTGGAAAATTATATTGGAAAGAGAGATTCAGGGCTCACTGCCAGACTGGTGTTACTGGCACACTGTACATGGAGCAGCTCAGCACTGTTCACTGTTGCCCTTAATAGCTGGATAAGACAAAGGAAGGGAAGGGAAGGGAAGGGAAGGGAAGGGAAGGGAATATACCTGCTGTACATGCAATGACACCTGGAAGAAGCTGCAAGCATGTTGAGCTGAGAGTTAAGACTTAAAATGACCGTGGTCAGTTGGAAAAATATGCCAAAGATATGTAATGTTGTTTGATAAAGATTAATACAAAGTTTGGCACACAGAGTAAGAATAGTAATAGAGATACAGGAAGATGGTTCTACAGAACACACACGTTGATCATGGTTTGCAAACTGAACATGTGGCAAACTGAACACGTTATACTGCTGCAAAAAAAGGCAGTTCTGCAGTTCAGCAAACATACGGGCTGATGGGAAGAGAACAAGAAGGACCATGGGCTGAGATGTCTAAAAATGAGAAGGCAGAGGAAAGACATGACAATAATTTCTGATGCACAAAGGGTACCCAGAAAGAGAAAGGGGGGAACATGTGCCCTGTGTGCAGGGCAGATGGGACAAGACATAATAGGTGTAAACTGCAAAGAGGAGGCTGGAAGTTAAAAGAAATTATCTAATGATGAGGATTTATGGGCACAGGGAATACCCTGGGGTGGCTGTGGGAGCCCCATCACCAGGGATTTTAGAGTATAAGCAAAGATCTCTCAGAAACAGGTAGCTACAGATAAACTTTCCTCTGGCAGATGAATGAATTGACATTTCAAGATCTTCGTCAGATTTTCTTTAGTTGTCTTATTAATCCCTGTGTTTGGCAAAACTCAAAGAACATAGTTAATAATAGCACTGGAGAGAATTGTTTGTTATTCTTCCCTTATTTGGTGGATAACAGCAAATCTTTCTTCGTGACAAGGAGGAAACCATGTCTAGGAGCACCAGGGGCTCAGAGTGTGTCTGCATTTGCTGATTCAGGCAAGAGCCCGGACCTGGGATCCTGGTTTCCTCCCTGTTTCTCCCTGTCCTCCCATACAGGAGCTGCAGCTAAAGCCAGCACCATCATTCCCTTTTTCTTGGCTTTACAGGCTTGATTTTTCTGCTGTGCAACCTCAGCCACACATTTCATCTCAGTGAGCTGAAGCACCTCTTGCTGTGCAAAAAGGGAGATCCACCAGTTGGGGTCTCACATGAGAAAGTCATGTTTCTATGACTCAAGAACTTCAATCAGCACATTCAAAAATACAAAGAAATGAGTTGTTTTGCAGACAGGGAGAACCCTGTATGCCCAGAAACCCATGTGCTCACTGCAGAGCAGTAGGAAGGCACCCACAACACAGGAGAGAAAGAATCGTGCGAGGCATCCAAGCCCACCTCTCAGAAGTATGGACTAGACACCCCCATTTGACCCCTCCAAACCCTCCCACCTCAGCATAACACATAAAACTTAGGACCTTTGGTTCAAAAAAACCCTCAGAATACAATTTGCACAGAAAAGCAATCAATTCAACCAAAAGATGCTATCAGTGCCTGGATATCTCACCCATCTCCGTTGGTGGCACAGGCACAGCCCACAGAAGTGCTCCACAGATTTAGGAAAGCTGTATATGCAATTAAATTTCCAAGGCTTGATCAGACTCTCAGTGATATCAGTGTAAATCAGGGCTATGGAGCTATGAAGGCATGAAATGAGATCAGAAGGAGCCCTGGAGCTTTCTCCCATGCCCAAGACCTGTCCCGGGTTCCCTGTCAAACTTCAGGTGAGCTCTTACTTGCAGAGTGTGCTCTGATTGACATAATGCCACCCTTGGACTTTCTGCTGGAATCAGCCATCCAGTAACTCATTACTTCCAAATCATTACATTATTTCTCTCTAATCCAATTAGTCACGTAAGCACAGAACAATCCATTCATCTTTCTCCTATTGGATATTTAATCCATATTCACTTACTGGTGTTCAGAGCATTAGCTCTGGAGTGACGGGCAGGCAGTCACTCGTTGCTGTTGATGGCACAGCACGGTTACAGGGTCAGCTGCAACACCCAGTATCTTAAAAACTCGAGTGCTTTATAGTCATTTCCACGATTTCTCCATTTCAAAGGGTTCTTCTCCTTCTTCTCCTGGTGGAAAGGCTAACACAGATTTTTTTTTTTGACTGGTTTGAAAGGTGGCTGCACCTCGTGCTCTCAGCAGGGCAGAGCTATCAGTATGGGGCACATGGGGTGCGTGGTGTGACAGCACGTGTGCCCGGACACTTGGGAGAGCGGAGCCAAAGTCCAGAGCTCTGGCTGGAAACCAGCCTAACTGTGAGTGCAGCCTGATGGACCTCAGCTGTTGGGTCTCCGCTGTAACCGAGCTGGGTCTGCAGAGTGGACAGAGGACGCAGGGATTTCTCCATCTACCCAGTGGATCCATCCTCCAGCCGTGCCATCAGGGAGGTCCAATTGCACTGGGTGCAATGCGGGGTCTGCCCCAGGGTCCAGGCAGGCTGTGATGCTGCAGCAGTGCCTCTAACATGCCAACTAGTGCATGTCTACCTGTGCTACCCCAAGATGCAGCAGAAACACACCCAAAAGATGGACCAGCATCGGGTGGGGGATAATGAGACCTTTTCTGAGGCTGTGAATGTCCCTGCAGCCTTCAGCAAGGGAAGTGTCAGCCTGGGCCAAATTCCAGGCTAAGGAAAATATCCTGTGGCCCATAAATGTTGGATCTGATTCAGCTGCAGACCTGTGCAGCAGCCGGCACAGCACAGCCCCAGCCCTGCTGTGGGGCTGCTCCGGGGAGACGGCACCAGGTACATCTCCCCGATGGTTTCCCAGGGCCTTTTTCAGGGACCTCACACCTGAGACAACCCCCAGACACTGGAAGGTGAAAAATAAGCAGCTACAATGTATTTTTCCCTACTTGAATTTTATTATTTTTAACATTACACAGGGCTTTCTTTCTCCTCTCCAGACCCCCTGTGATCCTGTGTAAGCTCCAAATGCGCCCCCCTGCCAGCCCCCCAACTTAGTGGATTTAGCAGTTTCTATTTTCACCAGATGATCCCCACTTCACTGCATCTTCCAGTGTCTCTGCGGTCCTTCTCCTGACCCTCTCCCTCACCAGCAGCTCAAAGAGGACCCTTCAGGCACTGGCAGTGAAGGGAAACAGAGGTGAACGGCTCCCAGCCTGAGCGAGGAGCTGCTGGAAAACCTCCAAGCACAACTGGGATGCTGCGAGTGCCGACAATTTACACGGGTTCAGCAGGATACCGGAAAAATTCACCGAAAGAAATGCATTGAGGGCTGCTAACCAGAAAGAGCCCACCCTCTAACTCAGCAAACCCCAGAGACGCAAACCAGTCGGGGAATTAATCTGGGGAACCATCTCCCTCTTCACCCCCAAGCACCCGCAGCTGCCTCCGACCCTGCGCTACTTTTCTTGTGCTCTTCAGAAAAGCACTAACAGTTAGAGAGTTTTTGAGGAGCCAGAGCTGTTCTCAATAGCCGCAAGGCCAACATATAACGAGCTTTCAGCTTATTGTTACTAAGTGGAAAGGCACAATTAAAGCCCATTAACTACCATGACATCACCAGTTTGGAGGAAACGTTCTTTGCTGGGCAGGAAGGGGGCAGGACGGCCG
The DNA here is from genome assembly GCA_033628505.1 of Tringa tobata. NCBI lineage: Eukaryota > Metazoa > Chordata > Aves > Charadriiformes > Scolopacidae > Tringa > Tringa tobata. The sequence continues at coordinate 57,870 of JAHREE010150578.1, forward strand.
TGCAGTTATCTGCAGTGACGCCCGGGGAAACGCTGGGCCCCGGGAGGCAATTTCTGGTCATGCAAAGAGGTTGCCAACAGCCCATTACCAAAACAAAACTCATTACTTTTCACAAATGCGCTGCGTGCTGGAGACGTGCACAGATTGACCAACTCCGACGGCTGGGAGGGGTTGTGATGCCTTTCATCCTTGTTGCAAAAAGCTAGAGTTGTAGAATCATAGAATGGTTTGGAATGGATCTTAAAGATCATTCAGTTCCAACCCCGTGACATGGGCGAGGACACCTCCCACCACACCACGTTGCTCCAAGACCCCTCCAACCTGGCCTAACCTGGTCCAGGCTCTCACCACCCTCACACCAAACAAGTTCTTCCCCACATCTCATCTCCATCTCCCCTCTTTCAGTGTCAAACCCTTCCCCCTCCTCCTGTGGCTCCCCTCCCTGATCCAGAGTCCCTCCCCATCTCTCCTGGAGCCCCTTGAGGGACTGGAAGAGGCTCGAAGGTCTCCCCAGAGACTCTCTCAGCCTGAGAGAGTTCAACCCCGTAACTGATGAAGCGGGTTGCAGGAGGAAGAGCAACACAACGTGTCCCCCAGACAGATCAAGACCGAGCCTGCCGGGTTCCCTTCCTGGCAGCAGGACCTGGACTCAGCTGCTTCGTGTCAGCGCAAGCAGCAGCCCCGCTGCTGGCACCCCAAGCCGTCGCTGCCAAGTGCGTGCCGCGACTGAGCAGCAGCACAGAGACCCGCAGGGACTTCTTGAACTTTGGCTGTCCTCACCCCTCTTGTTAAAGACAGTTGGGTTGGGTTTTTTTGGTGGTTTTTTTTTTTTATTTTTTTCCTTCTGGAGTCATGTTTCTGCGGGTCAGGGGACACAGCCCCGCTAAGGAGATGCCATTCGGGTCGCTGCAGCAGAGCGGCCACACACGGCCGGAGCTCTTTGGAGTTTTGGAGCTGTCAGGGTTTCTAAGCAGCAGTTTGGGGCTGGTCTGAAATAAGACACGCTGCCGTGCTGTCCCCCTCGCTGTGTGCCCCCAGCGAGCGTCAGGGATGGCATGGCAGGGGACGGCCACAGCCCTCCTGCGTGACAGGCACACACCACTCCTTTGTGACAGTCCAGGATTGCCTAAAAAAGCCATGTGAGCTGGGGAAAGGGTTTGGACTGTGTTTTTCATGGATATATGTTGAATTCTTCAGTTTGTTCACACCGAGGAGCTGCTCTCTTGGGTCACGAGGGTGCACTTCATATTTTCAAGGGGTTTTTTGTGCAACTGTGAAAGTCTTTCTCTTCTTTTCTTCCTTCTTTCCCCCCCTTCTTTTTGTCCTCTCTTTGCCAAGTGAAGTGGAACCCCCCCTCCCAAGCAGCTCTGGCTCCTGCCTCCGGGGGGAACGGCATAAAGGCAGGAGATTATCCTAACAGCTGGGAAGATTTTCTTCCCCACCGTGGAAAGACGAGATGGGTTTTGCAACCCAGTATAGCTCGGGGCTGAGGGCAGCAAGCCAAGCCCCACGTAAATCAAAGGGAGTTTCCCCTTGTTTCCACAGGGGCCAAGATTTCACCCCAAGAAGTTCTGCAGTTGCCTCCCTGCTGCGGGTGCAAAAGGTTCAGAGTCCTGATGGGTTTTTTTATTCAGTCTCATGGGAGATTTGCAGCTTCTCCCAGGCTGAAAATGGGCTCTGTCACTGAGACCCTACGTTTGGGGAGGTGCAGTGCTGACAGAGGGGACAGAAGTCTCTGCACTGTCAGGGCTCTGCTGGTCTCTGGGCTCCCAGAGGCAGAAATACACGACTTTTCTTGCAGCAAGGGAATAGCTGGTCTCCTAGATTCCCTCCTGGTATGTGTAGTACTGATGCACTCAAAGCAGGGCTGGTGATCTGAGCCTGCCAGCTCTTGTTCCTAAATCTAGTTAAGCACGTTGCCCTGTTTAAGTAATTAATTACACTCTCAGTTACTAGAGAGGGGCCTCAAACCTTGCACAGGGATCTTAGTGTCGATTTTTAGGTGAGAGAGCATAAAACAGCAGAAAATGCTTAGGTGGCAGTAAGATTGCACTGATCTCAAGGAAAAGGAATGGGGGATACCTGCGAAATATTTTTCATCCTCTCTCAGCAGTGGAGTTTGCTCTACGTCCCTCTGGCTGCACAAGTGGAGCTGCAGATTTTGTGTGACCCATGGGAGATGCCCCACGCTGGGCAGGGCAGAGGAATCCGACATCCAGCCCCTTGGACGCCATCAGCTCCTCACTGTGAAATGCCTGCTGCTCGTGAAGAATTTCTTAGGTCCCATTCATCAGGGAGAAACTTTGGATCGTCACTTTTCACAAAGCCATGTGGATGTTGAGCAGGAAAATGTCAGAACTTCTGTCTGCCTACGACCCGTCTCACCGCAGAGGCACTGAGCCACACACAACAAACATGGAAACAGAGGATGCATTAAAACCAAAATCTGTCCCATTGCAAAGGGATCAATACAGTCCGAGATGTCACTTGCATTTATGGGAACACATTCATCGACGCTGGCACGAAGGAGTCTCTGTTGGGCAGTGAAGACCATTCATCTTCAAAATTGGAAAAACCCACCAAGATTCCTTAAAACTGAAGTCTTACCAAATGCATGGAGCACAAAATTAGAAAACCACACTTCTTGGAAAGCTGAGAGGAAGGTCAGCTGTCCCCAGGGAAGGAGTCCTGTTACATGTAAATGAAATCAGAAGGAAATGGAGTTATGTGATAGGAAAGCAAGCTCCAGGAATGCAAAATTTGTTAAAAAGTGTGTAGGAAGAGCAGAACGGATACATCCCCAGCTCTGCTATGGGTGACTTGGACAAGCTTTTTCCCTTCTCTTCTGCCTTTCAGTATCCTCGTGTTTCCCAATATTGGCTACTTTACAGGTACCAGTAGCTGTAACTGATGCTTGCAAAGGACGATGGATTCCTGGGATCCAAGATGCTGAGGTGTGTGAATGCAGATGGACAAACTCATTTCCTCTGAAGGGGTACCCAAAGTGGGACTGGAGAAAATACAGGAAAAGGGGTGGGTCTCACTTACTGACTTGGGAAAGAACCTTGAATCACCCCACAGGTGTGATGGTCTTCTATCTTCTGGGTTGGGCCACTGGCGGGACACATGGCAGTAGATGTCCTGCATGTCCCAATGTGTTGCCTCTCCAGGCACTCATCCACCTTCCTGACATCCCCTCTCTCATTGGAGTCTGATACACATAGCTGTGGTTTCTTTGCCTGTTTTTTCAGTTTAGTGCTGGAATAATGCGAGAGGTGCCATGGAGCCTGCTGGAGCTGTCTTTACCCCACATGGCCCCCACGGCTCATGCCTGCACTGGGGTGTGACACAAGGCCATAGGGGGTTACAAGTCTTTTGAGGATATTCTTGGAGGTGGTGTGGTCCCATTTATATACCTCCTGTATGGAGCAGCTCAAGGAGAAAACCATCATGCCAGCCGTTCCTGGATTTTCCCTTGTAGGTAACAGGCTGGTTGGGTCTTGGGAACTTAGGGCAGAGCAGGATGCACAACTAGGGGCCCAGAAGCAAAGTGGGGGTGAGTCAACAGGAGTGATAAGACACCCCTTGGTCTGGACATGCTCTAAATGAGGCAGTCATGTCTGAGACCCCTCCTTGAGTACCTCCTACCAAAATCCCAGTGGCACCCTGTGACTCCTGCAGCCCTGCTTACATTTCTGGGGGTCCTACAAACCTCCTGAGAGCCTCAGTTTTCAAGCGGTGCAAATCCCCACTGAACACCAGGCTGTTCAGATTCAAGAAACTTTTTATATTTGTCCTGTTTTTAAATGGGTTATAAAGAGTTAATGATTAAAAGATGTTCTGACCACATTACAGACATGTCTGTGTTAGACATGTTTTATGTGCTCATCTGAGAACAGCATTAGAGATCATTTACAGGGAGTTTTTGCCCTCTTGGATTCTATCAAAAACACTAACAAATAATTATCCATGTTTATTAACACTTTGTAAATTTATTAACACTTTGTAAAATATCTATAAATGGAACCCATATATATCGTATGGCCCAGAGCAGCCACCTAAATAAAAAGCCATTCAAAGTTCCAGCCACTTCTGCAAACGTTGGCAGTGGTGTTTGCGAGTCGGTGGCACGGGGCCAGATGTTGTCAGGGCAGCTCTGGGGTTTCTCTGATATGTGGCGCAAGGCTTGATGAATGCTGCTTTCTTTCTGAATTTGAAAATATTTTGTTTTGCGGGAGAAGGTTTGGAAACCCACGTTTTCTCCTTCCACCCTGAAAGGGGAATATAATAAAATAGCAAAAGCTGCCTTTGCTCAGCACTGTCACGGTTGTCGGGCTTGAATGCACGCACTGTCTTCAACTCCTAGACTGGGAGCTTTACCCTCACACTCCCCAGAGCTGGAGTGGGAGCCCTGCCTGCACTGGGAGTGCAGGATTTAGCCCAAAGTTGATTACCGAAAATACGCCAGAGCTGTAATAGCTTTGTAAGCTGAGCCCAAGTTATGCAACCACGGAATTGCACGTCAGGCTTCATCTCTTGCAGTTGGCATTTCCTTAACAGTCAAGCTTGAGCCTGCAAAGGTCTGAGCTCCGTGGCCCGGGAGATTTTTGGGAGCTGTGGGAATGCTCAGCTCCATAGGAGCTGGATTCTCTGGCTCCCCTCACTTCCCTTGAAATCCCAGCTGGGAGCCTCTCGTGAGTGCAAGCACGCAGGCAGCACGGGGCTGTGTCACTGGGACTTCGCAAAGAGTCTGATTTTCTCTTCCCAAACCACTGTGATTTTAACAGGTTATTCCTCTGGAACACAGGCAAGAGGGGCTGATCCACGGGAAGAGAAGCACCACCTCATCAGCAAATAAAATGCCATATTCTCTGCTCCAATTGAAATGTTTATGCTCTTTTTTTTCCCTTCATCTTTCTTAGTTCAGTTCTGTCCATTTCCTAATAGTTCAGACTCACTAATTCCATGTATTCAGTGATTGGTTTTCTTAAAAAATATCTGAGGGACTGATATGATCAGGTTGTGGACAGAAAAAGCACCCAGTGATTATCCAAAGATACAGCTTTTTCATTTTTCAATATGAAGCAGAGAAATACTTCTGTTTATAGAGAAAATAGCTCACAATTCCTAAACAGTGTTTTGCAAATTTACATTCCCATGGTGTCTCCTTTCCTGCAAGCATTTCACGTGTATACATCGCTGTAATTTAGAAGCCCGTTGACCCTATGAGTTTTATTTTGCTTTGCCATCATTTTACCCCCTCGTTCCCAGCACAGGAATTTCCTGCCAGCGCCTGCAGAGTGGAGCCAGCAATGAGCACTTCTGAGTTTTTTGTGCAGAAACCACCTTTTCAGACCCAGCTCCTCTCCTCGTCTCAGCCGTTTCCAGCTCCCCTTCCTTGCGTGGCAGCCAGAGTGCACCGCGACATTAACAATTAATAACAGAGCAGCAGTAAGGCAAAAAAAAAACTTGCCAATAAATTTGCTTTAATTGGACAGGAATGTTGCCAGGTAACCTCCTTCCCATTTTTCTGTCTGGGCTCTTCATCGCTCAGTGAGGCTCTCTGAGGGCAGCCCTTTTTCCATTAACCGCTCCAGGATGCTCATCTCAGAGGCTTACACCATCAAGGCTTTTGGTGTCATCTATGTATGGGATCAAGGCTGAACCACCACGGCGTGCACCTGACAAAGCTTGGGAGCACGGAGTTGAAGCACAGAGAAGGGCTTTATTACCGTGGTAATGCAAAAAAAGCATCTGGAAACCTTGAAACAAGCCCAACCCAGGCTACGGTTACTGCAGCAGGAAGCATCAGCGGTTGGGAACCGGCAGATGGTCCATCATCCTGACAGCAGCAGCTCTGCAGGCTGCAGCCGGAGAGCTTTGGCCTGCAATATAAGCCCTGTGAGATGCAGAAAGCTTCTTGAGTGATGCAGAACATCCCGGATCCCTGCTGGCTTCAACAGAGGAGACGGCACGTGGCACCAGGCAGCACTAGGTCTGTCCCTGAAGAGCCTCAGCGTGTGGTTTTACATGTATGAATTGGGTCACCACCTTCAGTGCACTCGTCAGCACACTGACACGGTGTCTGCAGCCTTGTTCCAGACACGACTGCAGCCCAAACGTGTCAGGGCAATTAATCCCAGCACCATACACAAGCACAAAAATGTCTCATTTCATCAGCAGATATTGCTATAGACACAAACACAAAAAAATGCTCATCAGTGGATAGTGAAACCAGAACCTCCACTGCCCAAAATCTAGGTCCCAACCACTTGGGTTACAGAGAAATCCCACCGGTGGAAGCGAGTCCAACCACCCAGTGCAGTGGGATGAGAGTGCAAGTTGTGGAGCAATTAACCACCGTGACAGCAGAAGCTCTGCCAGACTTTGTGGCACAGGACAGGGATCTGCCATCTCAGAATGAGATGCCTTAAAATGTCATCACTGTTCCTGCAGTGGGGTTAAACAGAGCAGGTTTACTCCTCTGGGAAAAGTGGCCCAGGCTCGTCCCCGTCGGCTCTGACCCTTCTTCCTTTACTCACTTTGAAGATCCCATCTGTGGAGAGGGAGCAATTAGGAGTAATTAGTGGGAGATGACGGTCACGGTCACCGAGACCAACATTAGCACTTATTTTGGATGGGAATACAGCCCAAGCAGCTTCTAGAAAATAACTTCACCCATCTTCTGCCCAGTTCATTTTCACGTATTTCAAATGACAGGTTATGGGCATCAAAGAAATGGGGTAATTATGCCCTGGGTATCTGGGAAAGGAGGAATTCAGCACTGGGCAACCCCGTAAGACAACGGGCCAGAGCAAGGTGTTGAATGGCGGGTGGGTTGTTGGGACCAGGCTTCACCAACTTTGGTTTTACAGCCTGTTGCCAAAAAAACGACCTTTTCCTTCAATAGAACAGACAAAGGGAGAGTAAGAAATACAACTCCGCCGATGTAATCCTCTGCAGTGGATAAGGAGAAGAAGGAAAACAAAAGACATTTCTTGGAAATCTCTTATTTTACTGATACCCGTAATTGCCCGTTGCAGAATTGCTGGGTTTTTCTCTCTAGTTAGGCATTTTCCCTGGGTTATAAATACGTCATAAATGTGCCAGATCATAAAGTTTACAAGTTATGTGAGGGCTGGCTTACTGTATAATTACCTTGTTTTTGCTCTTGGGCATTGCTGTCTTCAACTGTTATTCTGCAAGATCTCTCGGGCAGCAGGACCAGCCAGAAAAATAAAAATAAAAGCAAGAAAGAGGAGGTGTCCTGGTATTCGGTGGCTCAGTTCCGACATAAACACTGCCGGGATCAGGCAGACGTGCTGGAATGCTGCGGGACTCAGGGTCAGAGTGAAAATCCCCTGGTTTTCACATTCATACACCCCGAACCACAAAAGTGCAAGTTTCCCATCTTCAGCTTGAAACCTCAGAGCTCTTGTAACCCAAAATGGGACAATTGACAAATAGGAACTCCAACCAAGGGCTGCTGCTAAAAGACGGGCCAAAAAAGAAATCGCGAAACATTTCCAAATAGAGAAATGTGCAAAAGCTTCACTGCTGAAGACAAAGATAATATTTGCAATGTTATCCTAACCAAATATGCCACTCAGCACTCTCTCCTTTATCGCAGTTATTTTAGTGGTGTTGAGCCAGGGTCAAATCTAAGTCAAAAATTTACAATTTTGGTTTCCAGACAAGGCTGTTTGCCCAGTGAAATACAGACTTCACTAAATGTGTCTTTCTACAGATCACCCTTAATGCAGAGGCATCATTAGATACAACAATTACTGTTCACTGCTCACTTTTTCATCCTCACTGTCTGGTTAATAATGCCTATGTGTAATTAACTATTTTATAAAATAACTGGAATCCCATCTCCTAACAGAAAACCCATTTGAAATTTCAGGCAGAACAGCTACATTTTGGCAAAGTTATAATAGGGAGAGCTTTATGATCAGGAGCTCTGAGCAATTTTAGCCATGAGGATGCCACCAGCTCTGTCACTAATAAATCATACAAGGCTTGGTGTAAATAGAGAGTTTTTATGCAATTTAATGGGTCACATCTAGAGGAAGAGCAGTGAGGCACAGAGAAGCACGAGAGATCTCCACAGTGCTATTAAACAACAAAATAACCATGAAATCAAAATCAAGCACAGCATGCCAGGGCCTGATGCAGCACCTATTAAAATCAAGAGAAACTCTTAGTTACGGACATCGGATGGGGATGCTGATCCTGCAACTCCTCTCAGCAACACACTGAGGAAGTGCTTAATTTTATGAACAGGTTTGAGTGCTGTCAACTTCAGGGGGACATTAGCACATGGTTAAGTGTCTCTGCAGCAGATAAATGGACGTAAGGACAGATTTAAGTCCTCTGTTAAACTGGGGCCTTGGAATGATGTTTCTGGGAGAAAAAAGCATGTTGGGCTTGCAAAACAGCAGGATCCTTCTGATGTCTCTGTGTCCTCCAAAGGCACCCCATGGTGGAGAGGTTCTATTAGGTTTGACATGGTAGAGCTGTTATGGGGCTGAAGAAGCTCGGTTTTGGTCTTAATGAGACCTTTTAAATGAAAAGCAAACACTTAGTTTCATGTTTTATGTCACAGAACTGCTTCAAGGTTGGAAAGAGACCCATGAATCATAATTTTAGAGTTACAGAATAGGATTTCATATTTCTCAACTAAAGTTTCAGAGCTCTCCAGTGTAAGAAAATGCCGCTATTTTTATTTACACTTTAAAATAATAGTGAGGCTTTGGGGAATGAAGACATTCTTCAATAACATTTTTAGAGGCCTCTTTGCAAATGTGTGCCTTCCACAAATCAATTTTGCAGTCTCCGTCTTGCAGCGCAGATCCTAATAGGAGGCACAAAGAGAGTCCCCTTTGATCCACCTTTGAACCTCCCAAAGCTTTGGTACCCACATCCTCAGTGCTGTCCCCTTGCCCTGATAACACATTTTGGGATTATAAAGTTTTTAAGGTCATGAAAGCTTATTCGTTAGTCTTTTTTGGCTTTGTGTCCCTGTTCTTCCTGATTTGGGCCAGTGCGTAAGCAAGGAATGGCACACAGTGTCCATCCAACAGCTCGGGCTAAATAAAGCTCTCACGGAGCCACGGTGGATCCCAAAGAGCAGCAACAAGTGATTTGCATCAAACAGGCATCTTTGATGGACAAAACAGCTCCGTTGCAAACACGAGAAAGATGTGCAGGTTTTGGGGCAAACTGACTTTTGGACTGGGAAACTGCCCTCGCCTCATTTGTTAGAGGCTTTACCCGTTTTATTTTTTTTTTCCTGTTGGTGGGAGATTAATTTTTTCAGGCAGAAAAGTGCTAAGAGGACAATGATCCAGGGAACTGATGGGGCAGATGGGCATCTTGTGGACCTGTCTCCCTCCCCCACTGAGCTGGTGGCACATTTTCTGAGCAGAAAAAAGTCCATGGAAGTGAAGGGCTGAGATTTAGGAAGGAACTTGATGATGAGGAGCAGGAAGGTAGAGACCAGGCTGGGGCACTGTCCCTACAGAGATGACTCCAAATTTCATAGTGCCTGGAAAGCCACCTTTGGAAATATTGAGGTGGATTCCTCAGGAGGGAAATGTAGAAAATGTTCACGTATTTAAGTCAACCAAAGCCAGAAGAGTCTCCACTCAGGTTTTCACAGTCTGAAAAAACACAGCCGTTTTCAAAATAAAAGAGAGATTAAATAAATATCATGTAGCCTATTAATATCTAAGTTATAGCCCTGCTGCTTCTTTGCTTAACAACAAACACCTCATTCTCTTCACCATATGGAATCACAGAAACAAAGAGGTTGATTTATACTGTTCAAAATTGGACTTATGACTTACTTCTGCTGGATACTGTAGGGAACAGTCTCTTGACTGTATATGCATTTTCATCCAGGGGGAAATATAACCCCGTCTCTGGTAAATACCCAAATGAATGGAAATTCTGCTAGAAGGTTTACAATGTTATAGGTTTGCTTTTTTTTTTTTTTTTTAACTTGTAAATAGAGACATCTTGAAGTGCTCTTAAAGCTGCTTTACAACAATTAAGAAGGAGATTTTAAGAGACCGCAGTTCCAGGATGTCAGCCTTTGCACTTTACATGAAATTAATAAGTCTCACAATTATGGATGTCTTCCTGCTTGAAAAGCAAGTGCAAGCCACTCATCATTCTGAAAGCCATTAGCAGAGACGATTAAGGGCCTTTTCATCCCAGTGCAGCGGGGTTGTAGCACCCTAATTCAGACAGTAAAACTTTGCTTTACACCCTCAGTGGCAACTGCAGGAGTATTTGGAACTGCCCCCCTAATGAACTTTAAATGATCCTGATCAAAGACCAAACTGATTTTCTGGTCTCTGTGTGTTCCTTACAAGTTAAGGTCCCACTTCAGCCTGAAATTTCCCTTGCAGCATTTTAAGGGTTCAGTGCAGGGAAGTGAGGTTGGGTGATCAGAGGGCTCAAAAGTTGGTTGTGTGAAATTACATAAAAACTGTTTTTCAGTAAATCTTTCACACAGAGGAAAGCAGAGCTCTACTAGTATCAGGAAGGGATTTTTAATTCTTTTTAGTGTTGTCTCTAACTTCTTGTTACTATCCTGGGATAAAAGCAAACACATTAATGACTCAGATGACATCACTTCCCATCATATATGATCTGTTGTAGGTTAAAGTATTAATTAAATAGATAATTCAGACATGGTGGATTTGACAGTGCCACTTTAGGAGCAAAGACGGTTTTGTCCCCGTGTTGTTCGTACGTGTGCAAGTGAAATAAATGCAAAACTTCACATAATAAAATAATACTACAATATTTTTGGCTCTATCTTTTCTTTGGAAAAGGTAAACGCACAACAAAACATACATTTTTAATGCACTCTGTGGCTGTGTATTTGTACAGCACGATTACTCTACAGGAGTACAGCTGTTATGAAGATGTATGCTTTCTGTCCTGCAACACTTCAGCCTGCAATATTGAACAACAATTGCATACTATATATGCTAAAAATATGGCAAAAATATTCTTATTAAAGATAATTCACCAGTTGGGAGGAGGCAAAGCAAATGTGCCTTAGAGAGATCTTGAAAACATCCGGCACTGAGGAGGCTGGGCATGTCCTCACTACACTGGACACTCAAGGAGCACATAACAGGCACCGAGTGATGAACCCTCCCCAAGTCCCCAGCAAGGAGGGTGTTAGCAGGCCACATCTTCAGAGAATGGCTCAATTCTTTCCTCCCTTACATCCTCAAGTCACCAGTAACTGGGGGAGGATCACCATCAATCTTCAGCAGCAGGAGGAGGATTAGCATCAGTCCCCAGAAATGAGATGAAGAAGGCGGGTAGGTGAACTCTCTGTAGGGCAAGGATGAGATGTGAAACGCTCAAGCCCATGGTTGTGTTGGCTTTTCTCAGCCCCGCTGCCTCCAGAGAGGCTGGGGAAAGCAGCCTGGTAAAAAAAAAAAAAAAAAAAAAAAGAAGAAAGATTATGTTCATTTTGCACAATTGGAAAATATTTCCACTCAGTGGTGCCAGCGTAAGCGGGGCATTTCCTTCGGGAAATGATGCCTTCCTCCATTTCAGGGGCTCTGCACATACATTCCAGTGTGTAATTAACAACGGCAAATGTATGTCAGCACGTAAAAAAGCAGGGGAATAGATTGCAGGTGAAATACTGGTTCCACTGATTTCCCTTCCACCCAGTGAATGTCCCATAGCAATGACTTGTGGCCTAACATTGCAAGATTTTAACGTAACAACATCGACCTTTCTTAATGCATGGATTATGCGTGACCCATCTCCCAGCTGGAGAAAATCCAGAGCTGCCTAAAGGTGTACACAGGACACAGGATGTTCTGTGGCTCGGGGAGCTCTGTACCAGCTGGTACCTCCTCAGAGAGGAACTGGGGTGGACAGAGCTGCCTCCATGGTCTGAGACACAGCTTCACATGAGTGATCGGGCTCTGCAGGGAAGCTCTATCCTAAATCCCTCATAGCTGGGTCATCCTTCCTTTCTCCCAGAGGGAATAAAGGCATGTGGTTTGCTGTGTGACAGATGGTCCTTGAGATTTCGGGGCCATAAGCAAGTGGTGAGGACAGGTTCAGCTGAAAGGTGAACCTTCAGCCCATGAAAGAGAAGGAAGGCGAAGAAGAACTGGGCAAAGAATGACTGGAGAGCAACCCTGAGGAGAAGGACTTGGGGATATTGGTGGATGAGGAGCTCCACATGCCCTGGCAACATGTGCTGGAGTCCAGAAACCACCCGCATCCTGGGCTGCATCCCCAGCACCATGGCCAGAGGGGCAAAGGGGGGATTCTATCCCTCTGGGAGACCCCTCCGCCCAGTGCTGCCTCCAGCTCTGGGGCCACCAACAGCAGAAGGACATGGACCCTGGAGAAGGGTGCCAAGCTGAAAACCTTAACAAAGGGAGCTGCAGGGAATTTCCCCACTTGAATGTGACAAAAAAACCTGATGATCCTTGGACTAGAGTCAGGCAGGGCTATTGAATGTGCAAGAGATGAAAACTAACTGGATTTGGTTCATTTTCCTGCTCTTGCTCTCACAGACCTTGTTGCAGTAGATCTCTGATGGCCTGGGTGGTACTTCCCATGCCACACATCTTGGGCAAGCATCTCTGCAGGGGCACTTTCTAAGTGTTTCCTCTGCTACATGAACAACACATTGATTTAAAAGCAGCACATGATAAAA
>JAHREE010150580.1:0-12358 GCA_033628505.1 Tringa tobata
GACTGTTTGTTAGTGTTAGTGCTTGCCGGGCTTTCAAGCTGGGCTGAGTTGTGGGGGGATCACTTCCTGTGCCCCAGCCCTGATCGGGGTGGGCAGTAGCCGGTCCCAGGCCACCTCCCTGCCTTATCCCTTCTGCAGAGTCCTCCTCCCTGCTGCCGTGGGGATGGGGAGATGCTTTCAGCAGCTAATGTGAGGTTTTGGTGCTGCAGCTGGACTCCTGGGTCCAGCCCCAGCTCAGGCTCACCCCGCACCTTTGGGGGATGAACCCACAAAGTGGGCAACTCTCCATCCCTGCAACCCTCTGGCCACTCTTATTCCTTCCCCAGGGGGCTCGATATGGCCAATATCAGCCAAGAAACCTGTTCATCTCCAAAACTTCCCTGCCAGGGAGGGATGTGGTGTTCCCGGCGTGCACCCAGCCGTGGTTTCCCAGTGTACCCTGGCAGCTCACCCCTGTGTGCCAGCTTTAGAACTGTCAAACCTATGGAAATGCTGTATTTGTGTAAACTTACGTTTGAGATTGTTCTCACATAGGATAGATTTTGGGGCTGCTTGAAAGGCACGTGGACAAGCAGGGGGACCCCACCTTGTGCCGCTCCTCGTGGAGCTGGCTGAGGCCAACAATGCAAAAACCCTGTGTGCTGGAAGTGAAATAGAGACACACAGAGGCCCTTCCACTGATCCCATCCAAATGCAGTTGTTAAAGTTGCTGCCTATCATGAAAAAAAAACCCAAGGGAAGTCTCTGTGGCAAAAAGCATTTTCACACAAGCCACTCGAAGCCTCAGTGGCCCTTGACCACCAGCGTTGCCTGCGCCACCTCCAGCGCTCTCTCAAAAATACCAAAGGAAGTAAAAGTTTCAATTTTGAAATGCAAATAGTTTGTGGTCGTCGTATTTATTTTTTTTTTCCCCTTCTATGGTTATAGGCAGTCGGAGCCGCAGCATCCCAGCTCTGACTTCTGGATGCTTAGTTCTAGCTGGACCACTAAGTCGGTCTGTCAGCTCCAAGGTGGGAGCGGGCTCAGGCCTGAGAAATTGGCAGCAATAAATCAGAGGAGATGCATCTCAAAGGCAGTAGCAGATATGGGGTGATCCTTGAGGCTGCACCAGCCTCTGCCTCCTGCCCAGTTGATGGTGATGATGCCCGTGCATGGATTTAGGTGGAAATTGGTGCTGGTGCGTGACTTTGGCAGAGATTATTAATTGGTTATTTGTGGCTGGGTTTGCAAGGACCGCCGTGGGAAGCTCGTTTGGCTCAGGTTTGGTTTTGTCTCACAGTCGAGCGCGTGGAATGGCCTGGGAAGGCCACTCACTGCAGGATGAAAAAAAGGGATTATTAATTTAGTGGCAGATCTGGAAAATATAAGGGCAAGGGAAGGGGGGAAAAATCAATTCAGATTAAACTGAAACATCCTGATTTAAAAAAAACAAACAACCCCCCAAACATTCTGGTTTTAGGTCACCCCAGAATAGTCAGTTTGACAAGAACTGCAAAGTTTATGTTTGCAGATTGGTCAATTAACCCCTTTCTAAAACTTAAAAAAAAAAAAGAAAAAAAAAGGAAGCCATTTCCAAATAGAAAGTAAACCCCCACATTTCCTGAAAAAGCTTCAAGAACAGAGGTTGGGTATTTCTGAGGTGCTTCACTTTGGGAACCCCAGAAGAAATGTTTTGACATTTCCAAGCCAGCTTCTTTTTTAACCCCTAAATATTTTCCAAATTTGCCTGAAATCAGTAAATAGTCTGTGCTTTATCAGAGCCGCCTCTGGGTTTCCCTGAGGGTGCCAATGGCCAAGAGCATCCTCGGTCCCTGCTGCCAGCGCTTGGGTCCCTGCAGGAGGAAGCCGGGAAAATCCTCTGGCTCCTGGATCTGGGCTTGGGGGTGATGCTCTCCCTGAAGATGCCTCGTGCAGAGGACATGAGCTGAGCCTTGGTGTGAGCAGGGATGGGGTGAGATTTCTGGCGATGCTCTGGTTTTGGTGGTGACTCGGGAGGCAGGATGGGATCAAGTGGATTCTGGAGAGATTTACAGCAAGTAAAGCCTTTCGCGTGAAGGGCTTATTGCGTTGGTCTTTGTATCTGAGGCAGGTTTCAGAGGTATTGCCCACGGCTGAGCAGTGGGGAGGGTGAAACACTCCCCTGCAATGGGGTTTTCCTCCTGCCACCTGTTCATCCCTCCTTAACCCCACACAGAGGTGGCACAGGGACCACGAGTGCTTTGCATCCCTCTCCTGGAGCAGCTGCCATCTCCCAACCTTTCCAGCGAGGCCAGGAGCTTGGTGGCCGACTGCTGGGCTTGCAGCTGTGCCAGCGTCCCACCTCAGTGACAATCCAGTGCAGACACATGGATGGAACAAACTGTGGGCTGGGAAGAAGCTCTGGCTGAGAAGCACTCATGGGAAGCGTTTCCTTTCTGAAATTGCAAAATGTAATTAATGCCGGTAATAAACATGGAAACTCATTAGCTCTGTGGCTGGGCTGGCCTCTCCCTGGCTAAAGGCAGCCTCAGTGCTGCAGTCTCTACGAATGTGATGGGCTACCAGGTCATTTCTTGCTTCCAGCATCCCTGCCACGCTGCTGCCCACATCCCTGCCATGTTGCTGCCCCCATCCCTGCCACGCTGCTCTCTGCATCCCTCCACGCTGCTCCCTGCATCCCTGCCATGCTTCTGCCTGCATCCGTGCCACGCTGCTGCCCACATCCCTGCCACACTGCTGCCTGCATCCCTGCCACACTGCTGCCCACATCCCTGACATGCTGCTGCCTGCATCCCTGACATGCCACCACCCGCATCCCTGCCACACTGCTGCCTGCATCCCTGCCATGCCTCTGCCTGCATCCCTGCCACACTGCTGCCCACATCCCTGCCACACTGCTGCCCACATCCCTGCCATGCTGCTGCCTGCATCCTTGACATGCCACCACCCGCATACCTCCACGCTACACTGCTGCCCACATCCCTGCCATGCCTGTGCCCGCATCCCTGCCACGCCACCACCTGCATCCCGCACCTCATCCCCCCCTTTTCAGCCCAGCCCAGCAGTCAGTCCTCTGCCGCCCTGAGCCCCCGCAGCCCCGTGCCCTGGCCTTCCTCCCCTCCTTCCTCCCCGGCGCAGCAGCGCGGCTGTGTGGTGCCATCCCCACCTAGTGCCGGCCCGGAGCACAGGCCGCCCCGGCGGGTCCCGGGGAGACACCCGGGGAGACACCCGGAGACACCCGGCCACCCCGGGCACGGTCCCGCGGGGGATGTTCCTGCCCCGGTCCCCAGGGATGCTGCGGGGTAAATGAACGAGGGGGGGGAAAGGTGCTGACGCAGCCCCCCCCAGTCTCCGGAGGGTGGGCAGAGTCCCCTGGGGCTGTTTGCCTCTTCGTGCCCCATCTCGCAGCTCTGGGAAAGGGGGTGCCCCCTCCCCTCCGGCACCGGGAGCCCGGCTGGGGATGAGGGACATTGCCACGTCCCGTCCCCAGTCGTTGAGCTTGTCCCAGCACCAGGACGGGACCCCCTTGCAGGTGACGTGGTTTAGTGATGGTTTTTTATCAGAGTGAGGTTGATGGTTGGACTAGATGATCTTAAAGGTGCCTTCCAACCTGGACAGTTCTATGGTTCTATCCCTCTGGGAATGCTTCTGCACATCCCAGGTTTGGGGACCTTATAGTGGCATTTCCCAAGGACACGCCCCCATGGACCTCACGTACCTGGAGAACATCACCTCCCTCGGCCCCTCCAGCCCAGTAAGGACCAGTTGAGGGCAGGGTTTGAGGCCAGGTAAAGCCTTCAGTGATGCCCCCCAGGTACCACGTCTCCCCTTGCCCCCCTCCAGCCCAGCGGGGACTCCCAGAGCCACAACATCTTCTAATTATCCTTCCACTCCTCCACCCTGTTGCTCCCTGGAGCTTTGTCCCCGCCGTGTCCCTGTGTCTGAGGGCTGCCCACCCTGCCCGAGTGCTGTGCTAAGCCCACCTCCCTCGGGCTGGCCGAGCCACCTGGGGCATCTGATGGCATTTACTCCTCACCTGGGACAAGACAGTGAGCAATCATCCCCTGCTCACCCACACCAGGCTCCCTGGGCTTGGACCATCTTCCATCCAGAATCCAGAAGCCTCTGCAGGTCACGTCACCTAGTCCTTAGAGGGTCTCGTTTACGTAGTCACTCCTTGCACTAAAATTTTCCCAAATTTGGCTCATTCTTGTCTTTTTTTTTTTTTTTTGGTCTTTTCTCTGGCTCCACCACCCCTGGGCTGTTGCATGGGCACTTTCTTGGCTCCCTCGGGTGCTGTGGCTTTGCTGTCCCTGCCCCGCAGGAGGGATGCAGGGTCCCCCGGGGCTTCCCTGCGGCTCAGGGGATGCTCGGTGGGGGGATGCTTTCCAGGGGGGGTGGTCCTGCTCGCTGCAGGGTCCTGTGGGATGTCACGGCCTGCCATGCCCCTCTGACCAGTGCTGGTCACTGCAGTGTGATCTGCCACCCACAACAACAAGCTGGGCTGGGAGCAGTGTCCCACCAGGCAGAAAACCTCCTCCCTCTCACCCCGGCCGCAGCAGAAAATTCAGAGCTCAGTGGAGACACCAGAACAAAAGCAACTGCAAGGAAAGACCCTTTGGATTAATGTCTCAAGGTGATTTTTGAGGGTTTTATCTGTGTTATTTCACTTCAGATGCTGTGGGGGAAGCACATCTTGGGTAGAGACTATGGAGCACCCTGAATGGAGCTGGAAAGCTGGAAACATGCTCAGAAATCTGTGAAGACCACAGGAAAGAACAGAAAAAACGGACCACAGCGTGGGAGAGGAGGCAGATAGAGAGGAAGATTAAGGGGTGATGTGGCCTCCTTCGTATTTCCCGATGAAACAAGGAAAAAACCCAACACTGCCCCTATTTTCTCCTGGAAAACCCCGTGCAGCTCAGCCCTGAAAGCGGGATTCAGCAGCTCGGTGTAACCCGAACGTTTCCTCTCCTGCCTTAAAGCAAACGTTGGAACAGAGCAGGCTTAAAGCCTGCTGAAGAGGCCCATTTACCTGGGAACTGAAAGCAAATATTGGGATAATATTTGGAAAAGCCTGCGAATGGGCAGGCCCAGCATATGCCAGGCAGCAGCAACCTGCTGAGCCGGGGGCTGGGGGCAGAAGCCACCCTCCGCGCGTGGCTAATTTTCCCCTTTTCCCTCATTTCCTTCCCATTTCCTTCCTGGTTCCAGAAAGTTTTGCTGTGCCTGGGAGGGTCCTTGGGATGCGTTTCCCCCAGGAGCGTGGTAGTGCTGAAAGAAAAAAGGGATTTTTTTCCTGGGCAGGGTGGGCAGAAACCCTTCCCTGTCCGAGCACCCCGGGGTGGGAGGAGAGGAGGGGGCTGTCGGGGAGAAGGTGATTATTTCCCCCGACCAACAACCGAGGCTGATCTGCAGGACCCAGATCAGATATCGCTTAAAACCAGGTTGATTTCTGCCTAATTGGTTGGTAATAAGCATCTAATTGGCAAAGCTGCAAAGAAGCTGCAGCCCCTCCTTCCCAAAGCCATTAGCAGTATCTATTTTAACACTCAGAGCCTGGCTGGCATTCAATAAATGCTGGGGTGGGTTTTTTTTTTCCCCTCCCGTTTAAAAACGTTAATGCGTGTTCAAAATTCAGTTGGACATCTCATTTGGGTTTGAAGTATAATTATGTTTGATGAGGACTAATAAGCAGCTTTCAAAATGAGACCAGGTTAAAGTCTCTCCCGCTGTCTGCTGTGGGAAAGCCAATATTCACCACCAGTGGCTGATGCTGATTTTTATGGGACTAATCCAGACACGTCCAGGGCTCCGTAAAACCCTGCTTTGCCTTTCATTGCTTTTTTTTTTTTTTTTAAGTTTTTTTTTCTACCTGGGATGGATTTTTACTGCCGTGGAGTTTTGTTCCTTGCAGGATTTCCCCTCGCTGCGGGACGCAGGGTGCCTTCGCGGGTGGCAAATTACACAAAACAGGCGTTTTTACCCCCAATTTTCCAGCCTCGCTGAGAAAGAAAATAAGTGTTGGATGTGCAAAAGGGAAACTTGGAATTCTCAGCCCCAAAGTGACCCCGAGACTTGGGACCTTGGTGTTGGCTCAAAGCCCGGCCGAAGGTTGAAGCGGATGCTTCGGCGCGGTCCCCGGCACGGCTGCTGGTCCATGGTGGATGGTTGATGGTTGAACTGGTGTTGAGGTCGGCTCTGCTTTAGCACCAGTGCCTGCCTAGGTGGAGCTGCTCCTCTTCGGCATCGCATCCAGCCAGAAAACGCCGGGTCTGGTCTGATGGCCCAAATACCGCCTGGCTCCAGCTTCTGAGCAGAGGTGAGGCAGAAAAAAAAAAAAAACCCACCCAAGCTGTGGGTTTGTGTTTGTTTTCCACGCTCCCCGCTTTGAAATACCATGCCAAAGGTAAGCTCTCCTGGAGATTAGGCTTTGGCAAGTCTCGTTATGCTGCTGAAACCTCCAGGAACGCCCTTGGTGAGCCCTGAGCACGCCCTCCCGCTGGGACGGGGAGCGAGTCCCCAGCCCTGGCTTGCCGGGGGATGCGGGGACACGTGTGACACTGACCTGCAGGACAGTCCCTTCCCTGCCAAAACCTGTCACTTCCCCAAGGGAGAGACAGCAGAGCCCACCCACAGCCCTGTGGGGATGGACCCGTCCGTCACTCCCAGTCATCTCTCTGACAAACCCCGAAACTGCCGGGTTCTGAACCCCTAAATTCCCAGATGGGGCCAAAATACCCCCAACAGCTGAGACAGTGAAGCAGAAAAAACCCTCCTGACCCACCCTGACGCTGCCTCTGAGGGTTGGTAGGGGGGCTGTAAAGGCCACCAGCCAAAAGTTGGTGGGGAAACACCTTAAATTAGGATCACTGGGTGCTTGGGCAGCTCTCCCTGCATTTATTTTTTTTTTCTTCCCAGGGCATTTTTCAGCAACTGAAGAGCTGCAGGTAAATAGCCAAGCCCCAGAGCCTGGCAAAGGTGCCAGCCACTCTGCAGTCAGGACAGACCCAGCCACTGACTCCGGGCTGACCACGTTACAGCCCTAAATAGCTGCTTTTTGAGGACAGGTGGGTCACAGCAAACTTTATTTTGCTGGAAACAACAGGCACATTGTGCAGGGAAGGCTTTCCAAGGATGCTCCCCACGCCCTTTTCAGGAAATACCACGCAGCTCTCCTTCGTGCCATGCCAATTATTTTTTTTTTTAATTTTTATTTTTTTTTATTTTTTAATTGACATAAATGATAGCCTCGGCAAGGCCACGCCGTGTTTTCCCCGGGCTGCTGGATTTTATTTTGAAATCGCTGCCGGTTTGGTCCTTGCGTCTCGCCACCCCCAAATTTTGCATTTGTTTTTGCAAAAGCCACCAACGGTGAGTAGCTGGTGGTGATCCCTGCATGGTGATCCCCAGCCCTTGCCAGAGTCCAATTTTAGGTCCCAGTTTCAGCCCTGGAGCCACCATCCCAACAGCGATGGCCGTGCTTCCTCCGGGGGGGGGACGACCCAAAATATCTTCCTCCACGGGGTGACGAAACGGCACCAGCATAACCGGCTTTTCCAAGGCCTGCAGTTCCAGGGGTGGGGTGGGGTTGGCCCGGATTTACTACCAGCTCCCTCTTGGCTCCGATGCCTTTTCCTGGTACCGTGCTCTCGCATGAAGCGGGATGGCGGCGGGGAGCGGGAGAGGAAGAGGAAGGAGTCCTACCCCACCTTTGGGCAGTGTCATCCAGGATGGGTGCCACCAGGACGCACCCTTGGGGTTCCCTCCCTGTCCCAGCACCCTCTCCTTGGGGACAAGCCCTCCTGCTCCCCGAGTATCCCAAAACGCAGAGGGTGGGAGCCGAGACAGCCCAGACGCGGCTCCCCAGGGATGCAGCAGGAGCTGGAGCATCAGAATCACAGAATCTTCTAGGTTGGACGGGACCTTGAAGAGCATCTTGTCCAACCATCAACCTAATTCTGCCAAAAATAAACACCCACAACAAACAAAAAGCAACACTACCACTAAACCATACCTCCCAGCACCACATCAACCCGGCTTTTGAACACCTCCAGGGATGGTGCCTCAACCACCTCCCTGGGCAGCCCCTTCCAATGGCTGATAACCCTTTCGGTGAAAAAATTTTTCCTAATATCCAGCCTGAACCTCCCCTGGTGCAACTTGAGGCCATTTCCTCTGGTCCTGTTGCCTGTGACTTGGGAGAAGAGACTGACCCCCATCTCTATACAACCTCCTTTCATGGAGCTGGAGAGAGCAATAAGGTCTCCCCTCAGCCTCCTCTTCTCCAGGCTGAGCAACCCCAGCTCCCTCAGTCTCTCCTCACAAGACTTGTGCTCCAGACCCCTCACCATCTTTGTTGCTCTTCTCTGGACCAGAGAAGAGCACCTCCCCTCGCCTGGCCATTTCCTTCCTTGCCCTAATTTCCAAAATAACAATAAACCCAAAATCTATTTGAGATGGGTGAAAAAGTCTGTGTTTCCTTTTAATTCAAGACCAAGCACACAGCCAATCTTTTTTTTTTTTTTAACTTATTGATTTCTTCCCCCCCTGTGAATGTCTGTGCTGGGCCCAGCAGTCCCCGGAGTGCCCTTTCACCACTGAGTTTCAATTGTTTCTAAACTTCTAGATCCATCTTTTGGATATTTTTACAGGCCTGAGTCCATAGTGGGCCCTTTCTTTTTATTTTTTATTACTAGCATTTTTACCGGGATGACATTTTGACTAGTCTGGGAAATCTTCTTGCCCGCTACACCGGTTCCTGACAATCAAGATTTAATCTTTCCAGAGAGGAAGAACGTAGCGGAGAGAGGGAAAAAAAAAATAATAAAAATTAATCCAGATTTCTCTGATATTGCAGAAAAGTGGAGCAGGAGGAGCCTGCAGGAAATCTCCAGCCCGACCTGGAGCGGGGCTGCGGCTGCGCAAGCCCCGAGCGTGGCCGGACAGATGTTGGTCTCATTAGAGCTAAAACCTCTGGTGCTGGGGATGCTCCGCTCTCCCTACCCCGAGCGTGTCATCGCAGTGGGGCAGCTGCTCTAATCTCCCATTTAAATCCCCTTTGCTGTTGCCTCCAGCCTTTGGGAGAGGTGCTGGATGGCAGAAAACCATTAGCGCATCCCTCCTTGGTCATCCCCATGGTTTTGAGCTCTTCCAGCCTGGTGGGAGCCCTTTTTCCTCCATAATTCTCCCTATTTCTCGCTGAGAAGTGCCGGGGATCAGAAATTGCTAAAATGGGTGTTTCAGGCAGTTTGAAATGAGTTTCCCTGTGCCTGGGTGGTTGTGGCCAGGGCTGGGTGTGGGCACAGAGCTGCCACTCGTCCCTCACCTTCCTCCACCACATCCCCTCCTTCCTCTCCATCACATTTGACATCACCTGTTTGGTCTGAAAAAAGCTTAATCCAGCTTGAGGAAGGAGAGGAAAAAGGCAGGGGCGATATTTTTCCTCCTGGGAATTCCCCCAGGGGTTTCGTGGCTGCAAAGCTGGTGGCTGCTGAGTGGTGGCAGTGGCATTGCCGGTGCCCGGGTGCTGCTGTGACACATCAGCCGTGGGGATGCTGCTCCACAGAGGCTCAAAATCTTATTTTCTGCTGGCAAGCTCCACGGGCAGCTCACTTGCACACAGGATTTTACCGTTAATACGACCGAAACCAAACCATCTGGTCACTAGTGAGTCCGGGGTTATTTTAATGCCTAAAAGGACAGGCGGAGAAAAAAAGAGGTTGTTTGAAAAGTGTGACTCCAAATGCAAAAACATTGATTTCTGCCTCAGATTTACAAGTCCCTGGGTGGGAGCAGTGACAGGGGCCGAGAGCCCAGTGCTTTGCCATCCCCACCACCAGTGCGTGTACTGGGAGAGAGCTGGGGCGGCTGCGGGAGGATGCTGGAGGCATCGGGCTTCCGACCGGTTTGAAGGCTGATGTTAATGAACTGGTGTTAATGGGCTGGTGTTAATGGGCACCCTGATGGCCAGAGGTCGGCTCAGAGCCGTGCAGGGGCTGGCTGGGATTTTTCCACATCCACTGGAGAGTGAAGAGCGGAGCTGCAGCGTGACTCCCTGGCGCAGACGAGATCGTGAAGCGCGCCGCTTTAATTACGCCGGGGCAAATTTCGCTCATTTGGTTAAGCCTGGGAGCTACAGAAAGAGCTGTTTCCAGGTGCGCTGCTTTAATTACCGTGTGCCCTTTATTAACCATCACAAGCAGCTGTGTGGCTGGGATTAGCTGGGCTCTCTGGCCGGGGCAGGCTCCGCAACGGCCCCCTCGTGCCTCTGCCCGTCCCTGGGACACGCACACGGGCTCCGCTGGGGTCAGATAAATGGGTTTTAACCTGATTTTTCCTGTAATCTCCACATTGACGAGCCCTCATCACGCAAAGGATGAAAACCCAGCTCCCACGGCCGGGGCCCTACGGGGTTTGACGGGGCAGCTCCCACCAGCCACGCTGGGGGTCCGGCCAGCCCACGTCCCCAGGCTGAGCGGCCGCCCCGTCCTGGCACCCCCGGGGGCACCTCTGGGCCACGTGCCTGTTTGCAAAACGGCTTTTTATTTGCTTAACTTCTTGCTCTTCAGCACGCAGAGGCACAGCCCCTACTGCCCTGCTCCCTGTCTGCCCCGTGGCCACAGGCAGGGACACGGTGACAGTCCCACTGCCAGGGGCGGGCAGCCCAGCGCCAGCCCTGCCAACCCTCCCCTGCAAAAAATAGCAGCTTTCGGGTGCTTTATTTGCACTTTCCTTTTCTGAGCTTGCCTTAAAAAGAAGCAGAAGGGCTCAGTTTTCAAAGAACTGGCATTTAAAAGACGTTCTCCCCTGCTCGGCCAGCTCTTGGCTGTGCTCTCTCTGCCGAAGGAAGCAACGAGCGCGCGTGGTACGTGGTGGGATTTCGGCTGTAATTCATGGACAGATATAAAAACGCCAGGATTATTATAAATTTTATTCCTCGGGGTTTGAAGGTTACTGGTTCAGCAGCGCCTCTTCCCGTGCCGTCTCTGCGGCAGCTTCTGTTTCACCGCTGGGTTCGCAAAATTTATTGCGTCGCCCGCGTCTCCGGGTTTTCAAATAATCCCAGGAAAAGAGTTAAAAGGGAGCCTCTGCCTTAGTCCACATCCATTGGGAAGCACGTGGGGCCGAAGTCTGGTTTTCCTGACACCCCTGCTAAATCCTGCGGGCTCGGCTGGGAAAATTGCCATCCAGGCCATAAGGGGATATGCTTTGAATTCCGAAATCATGCCAGCGGGAGAAGGGGCAGGAGCAGCCCAGGGACCGGGGGGCACCGGGACACGGGTGCCAGCGTCACAGTCAGTGCTGGGGCAAAGCTTTTACCCCCCCTTGCCCACTGTCGCTGCCTGAGCCGAGCACCGCCCGACCCACGACGGGGCAGGAGGTTTTACTGGTACCAGTAACAATCCCCCGGGCTGATACACTGGGAGTCACAGTCAATGGCCTTGGGATGGAAGGTGTGGGATGCGGGAGGCTGCTGGATTCTGTTGCCCACGGGATGCAGAGACACTCCCAGGCACAGGTCCACCTACGGGGATTTGCCCATTTTTCATCACCTAACGTGGAGCGGGTGGGGATTTGCATCCCCCCAGGGAATGCCTCTGCCATCTTCACTCTCTTTGCCATCAGAAAGCTCGTTCCACCATCAAACACGCATCGCACACGTGGCACACGCAGCACCCTCCAGCCCTGCTCATCCATCTCACGCACCTTCACCAACGGGAAACTGGAGGAAAAGCCCATCAACCAGATGGGAAATGAGGACTGGATTCGCAGCGTGCTTGTACTAATGGAAACCATCCTTTACTGCTTAATCAGAAGAAATGGCCACGCACAAACCCATAGAATCATAGAATGGTTAGAATTGGAAGGGACCTTAAAGATCATCGAGTCCCCTGGGCAGGGACACCTCCCACTAGACCAGGTTGCTCCAAGCTCCATCCAACCTGGCCTTGAACCCCTCCAGGGATGGGGCATCCAGAACTTCTCTGGGCAACCTGTTCCAGTGCCTCCCCACCCTCACAGGAAAGAATTTCTTTCTGGTTTCTAATCTAAATGACCCCTCTTCCAATTTAAAACCGTTACCCCTTGTCCTGTCATCTCTCCTGCCCAGGCAGCACGTGGGGTGACCTCGTGAGGATGCCTGGGATGAGGAGCCCCAAGGTGAGCACCCGGCTCTGACATCCCTGCGCATGACATCGTTGGCAGAGATTTCCAGGGAGATGGCAGAGAATTCCCTGAGCCACAGCTTAGGGTGGGAGCTGAGTCACCAAACTCCCCTTTGCCTGTGGCAGCGAATTGTCCCATCCCCGGTGCCAGCACAGCGGCCTCCTGTCTGCACACACCAGCTCCACAAATCCCCATTTTCCCCATATCTCTG
>JAHREE010150581.1:0-10343 GCA_033628505.1 Tringa tobata
AGCCAGGGCAGGTGAGAAGCAGCCATCGTGGCCTCTGCTCTGTGCCAACTGCTCTGGGGTGTCATCACAAGTGCACTGTGGCACGTCACCACGTGTCCATCATGGCCAGACAACACGACACGTCTCATGCCATCCTGACCTGCTCGTTTCCTCATGTTTCCCAGGCATGGGACCAGCTCCACGGAGCAGTGGCAGCAGCAGCGCAGGGAGCGCTGAGGACATCCCCTCTGCCATCCCACCCAAGGACCTGGAGGGAAACGTCCAACAGATTTTCCTGGATTACAGCACCTACATGGCACGATTCGTGCCGGCGCAGGCTGGGGGCAGCCCGGACCGGAGCCCCTCTCACGGAGCACTGGGCAGCCCCACGCCCACCAAGGTGAGTGGGACAAATCCAGCGCTGGGAGTGGAACAGGAGACTAAATGGGGGCTGGTGGACCTCATGTGCAGCCACTTCCAGTCCCGTGGTTCGTCTCATCCCTCCCGGCACCGTGGTTTGAGCAGCCAAGCCATAGTGCAGGGGAGCACCTAGCCAGCGGGTCCTACCACTCATGGGGTCACCTCGCTCCAGGGGCTCGTGGCTTCTGTCCCTCCGCAGCCTGGCGAGGACACGGCCAGGCGCAGCGAGGTGTGCATGGCCTGGATGAACGCACTGGTGGGGCGCATCTTCTGGGACTTCCTCCGGGAGCGATATTGGGCTGAGCAAGTGTCCAACAAGATCCAGAAGAAGTTGAGCAAGATCAAGGTGAGGGGCAGGAGCATCACAGCAGCTGGAGGAGTCCCATCCAATCCCAGAGGCCCTATGGAGGGTGCCAGGCTGCGGTGACCATCCCCATGTGGTTTCCCTCCATCAGCTCCCATATTTCATGAATGAGCTGACGCTGACAGAGCTGGACATGGGCACCTCCATCCCCTCGATCCTCAGTGCCTCCAACCCCACCATCAATGACCGAGGTAAGAGTCCTGCAGAGTGGCAGAGACCCCAGGGCTGGCTCCATGGCAGCTGTTACTGAGGTGCCAGCCCAGTCCCCAAAGCAGGGAGGTTTCATCAGGCGTGCAAGCAGCCCTCGGTCCCTGCGATGCTGACAGGGCCTCACCCTGTCCCTCTCCCCGGCAGGGCTCTGGGTGGACATGGAGGTCACCTACAGCGGCTCGTTGCAGATGACGCTCGAGACAAAGATGAATCTCTGCAAGCTGGGGAAGGAGAGCGCTGCAGAGGAGAGCGGGCCGGCAGAGGCGGGCGGAGAGGGGTAAGGAGACTGCATGGCTGGGTTTCATCCTCTTCCTCCTCTTGCCTGAGCAAGGTGAGAGGGTGCTGGCCCCAGGGCACCCCCATGATGCTCCGTGGGGCTTGCAGGGCCAGGCCACGGCTGATCCTGCTGGCAGACAGCGACGCAGAGTCGTCCAGCGCTGGCTCCTCTGAGGAGGAAGACATCGCCACTGCAGAGCCCGTGGGAGCCCTGGGGGAGCGGGTCCCACCGCCCGGCACCGAGGGGTAAGGGGCTGTTTGGGGACCATGCCATGGGGCGGATGGGGAGATGCTGGGGGAGGCACGGCACTACGCCGTGGGGCCGGTTCCCCAGGGGTGGCACACACAGGCACCCCGCACAGCCCTTCACAGGGGACTCCTGTCCCCGTGGGGTGCCCACAGCAGATGGTTGGGGGGTGCCGAAACCCAGCACGGCTCTGGCTCTCACCCCACTGCGGAGCTGCGGCTCCCCTCGCTTTAGCCACGTCAGCGGTAACAGCACCAGCCGGAAGATCCTGCGCTTCGTGGATAAGATCGCCAAGTCCAAGTACTTCCAGAAGGCCACAGAAAACGAGTTCATCAAGAAGAAGATCGAGGAGGTTTCCAACACGCCGCTGCTGCTGACGGTGGAGGTGCAGGAGCTGGCAGGGACCTTGGCCATGAACATCCCTCCGCCTCCGACGGACCGTGTCTGGTACCAGCTCTCTTTCCTCCCGTGCATCTTCCCTCCAGCTCCCCCTGCTCCCGGCGGCTCGGCCAAGGAGCCAGCTCTGGGGCTTCGAGAGATGATGCTTTCTGCCTCTTTCCCCTCACAGGTACAGCTTCCGAGTCCCACCCCAGCTGGAGCTGAAGGTGCGCCCGAAGCTGGGCGAGCGGGAGGTGACATTCCTCCACGTCACCGAGTGGATTGAGAAGAAGCTGCAGCATGAATTTCAGGTGCCTGTCACAAAGGTCTGGGACTGTCAAAGGGCTCAGCAAACCCTCCTGAAGCATAGGCGTTGCTGCCATCCAGGATAATCAGCCCTCAGTTTGGGCTAGGGCTGTCTCTACAAAAAGCCAACATCTAACCTGGTCTGTCCAGCTTGGGACGGTCAAAAAACATGAGCTGAGTAACCAGCTCCAAGCGCTGGTGCTCTGAGGACCAGATTGCTTGAGGAAAAGCAATTTCCTCCAAGTAAGTGCAGCCCTGCCCCAAGTGGGGGGATCAGGAATGTCAGCAAGTCCCAGGCAGACACCCCCCTAAGAAGGGCTGAATTCACCCATCCACTCTGGTTTGGGGATGTTTGGGAGATTTACCATCCATCATTAGGTACCCGCTGGTTTGTTTTCTGCCTCTCACCTTTGAGACCTCTGAACAAAGAGCACAAATACCTCCAAAGAGCTGCCATTTGAATGGCTTCAAAGTGCTGGTCCCTGCCTTCTGCCATGACCACCCTTGAAGCCACCCAAAGGTGGGTAGGGTGAAGAAAAACTGCTCCTGCTCCTCCCCACCCTGAGATATCCAGAGCTGGTAATCCTGTAGGGCCAGGCACAGTCAGCTGCTCACAAGGGGATGGGAGCCTGGGACCTTCTGTTCACAGTCCCAGTCTGACCTGAGCTCCTGTGGCTCCTGCCAAGGCCTCTTCCAGGCAGGTGTGTCACCAGTCGGGTAGTGGTATTCAAAACCACTTACTTTTTATTCTGGATTCCTCTTTTCAGAAAATTTTGGTGATGCCAAACATGGACGATCTCATCATTCCCATCATGAGCTCTGGCCTGGATCCTCAGCCACCCACTGGGGGACTGCTCAGGGACCTACCGGCCAAGGGGGAGAAGAGGCCTTGAAGCACAGCCCCACGGGGAGGGCAGAGACACTGCACAGAGCTCAGGGACCTCACGAGGACACGGAGCCAACAAGGGCCTGGTCACTGACTGCACCCAGGGCTACGCCGTGGGGTCTGAGCTTCTCGGTTCATCTCATCCTCAGCACTTTTGTAGATGAGCCTCCTCCTTAAATACCACAAGCACACGTTCAGAGCAGAACCAGACCCAGGGCAAGGGGTTTGCTGGAGACCCTAGAACTTCATGTACCTCCTACCAGGTTCCCAGGACTCCTGGTCAAGGGGGCAGCACTGGACCAGCAGAGGACTGGGGTTTCCCACCGTCTGGTTCCCCAAAAAGGACACAGGACACTCAGACCCGTTCTGCACTGAAGGAGTTGTGATCACCGCTGATCCAAGACATCACAGCTCCAAGACGCATCACACCCTCCCCGCAGCTGGACTGCATGGAAAACATGGGTGGGAAATGAGTCCAAAATCCAAATAAATCCATCACTGCCCAGTCTTACCTCGCACATCTTATCGTACACAAGTTCCCACATCTGCTGAGGATGCCAGCTGGGATCATGGGGCTTTGTGCAGAGAGAAGTCCACGGGTCACACTTTCAGGTCATCAAAAGGAGTGTCTGGGTGTGCACGTGTGAGAGGTGGTCAATGAGACTGGGCAGGTAACAGGGAGGCCCTGTATTCCCAGCAGAAACTGGGGCAGAAGTGCTGGTACCTGCTCTGCTCTCCTCTGGAAGAGAGGAAGGGGAGTCTTCACCGTGGTTTGGGTGGAAAAAAATCACTGAGCAAGGGAAAGGGAGGATCCAGCGGACAGAGCAGACTGTCCCAGTTAGTCTCTGTCCATATGGGCCAACCCCAAGTGCTACTTGTCCCATCCTCACCTGCTGAGGAGCCTCAAGGACACACTGCTGCCCACAGGTGGCACTGAATACAGATGAGACACCCCTCCAGAAGGAAGACAGGCAACAGGCATGGCTTGAAGCCTTTTTATTGAAGGTGCCCGGTTATGTAGCCTTGCATATCTCAGTCCTTACAGCTCTTCCTGCCCTCCTGGCTTCCCTTTCACCAGGTGCTTCTTCTGAGGGCCCTGGAAGAGAGCAGAGAGGAGAGATATCAGTGTTAGTGGCAGACAGACCTGGCCTACGAGGCTGCATATGAGCTGCATGAAAGAGCTGCATTTCTGCTCCCTTTCTGTTGTGCAAGGCTGCTCCTTCTCTCTGCTCCAGCTGGGAATCCTGTTCCACCATTCACTGGCCACCCCTGGGGCCTCCCTAGCCCTGCAGGAATCAGGAGCGGAACATGGTTGCCCTTGAATAAGGGGTTTGTTTCTCTGGACATCACAAAAGGAGCCAGAGAGTGGCAACGAGTGACCTGCTCCGAGCCAGGTGGGCTGGCCTGCAGTGAGCCCACTGTGGTGGAGCACTTCTGAGCTGCTGTAGGAGCCCTGGAGGAGGCAAAGCCTCCCACAGCCAAAGGCACAGATCCTCATCAGCCAACTCAACAGAGCTGGAGGGGTTTCCACCAGCAAAGAAATGGGGTTATCCCAGACCAAGTAAGTCCTACAAGAGCAGATGGCAAGAATTACTTATGTGTCTCTGCTTCCTGCCAAATGTAAAGTTTTGCCACAGTGTACGGGGCGGGGGGGAAACTCTCACCCCACAGTAGAAAAGGACAAAGAAAACATCTGCAACCAGGTAGAACCACCTCCTGTCACTAAGGTCCACGTCACAGCTACTGAGGACTTGCAGCGACAGCAAGAGCAGAATGCAGAGCAAGCTCCTAACGCTGAGATAAAGGAAAACAGCTTAACCTCTAAAGAGCTCTGCAAAGGCACCGCGTAGCCAATCCCCCCTCCCAGGGCTCAGGAGGCTTAGCCAGTTTCACATGGGATTTCTGGCTGACAGGCCAGATCCAGACACGGTTTACATCCGCGTGGTATCCAGAGAGTTGTTTTCTTTCATTTCTGCTGGCTGAAGGCCTGGCTTACTTAACGCTTCCTCAATTTCACATTCAGACTTGTGCACCAGCCTGGTGTAGGTTGCAAAACTATTCAGGAAACTCTGCTTGTTTTGGATTTATTTAATTTTTTCTTTTTTTGGCCCTAGGTTTAAGAAAAATACACTGCTCGGCCTTTTTGAAAGCTTCCTGACAAAAGAATCACAAATTTGTGACTGAATTTGACCCAACCTTTTCCTCTTAAGAACATTAAAGTTATAAATCATTCCAAACAAATCAAAGAAGTGCACAATTACGGGTGAAAGGGACCATATGTCCAAGGCAGTGCCTGCCAAGTTAACTGCTTGTTTAAAACATCCTGTGGTGAATGGAAACTGGTTGGCCATATGGTATATTATTTGCTAGTTGGGGTGTCTTGGATCACTCGCACAACCATCGTGTTCTTCCTTAGCATAATATCTGCTTGTATGAATTGAATTCATGCCTGTCTTTTATGCAAGGCAGTCCTGAGCACTCATTTGGCTGTTGTTATATCGAGAAGCAGATGCTTGGTTGGAGTCAACCAGTTGCTTCAACCCCAGCTGCAAGCACAGCCCGGGAGCTGGAGCCGGCACAGAGCATAACTCACCATGAAAGCCCGCTTCTCCTGAGCTGTCTGGAAGCGGCCATGGCCAAACTTGGAAGTAGTATCAATGAATTTGAGTTCAATGGCTTCCTGAGACCGGCGGCTTGTGTGCACCAGAAGGGACTGGAAAAGAGGAGTTACAATGCATCAGGCTTATCTTTACAGCAAATCCGGACATCTGCTCTGCCGGAAGCAGGGTTGAAATACCCTAGGTGCATCCTTTAGAAAATAGCTCCATGAAAACCTCCCTTCTCAGAGAAATGCCCAGTGGCAGGTGATGCCTTGGATTGCAGAGCAGCTCTGAAATGAGCCTGCTCTTCACTCAGCATTTCATTTCCTCACAATCTGCTCATGACCAAGGTTTCCCATCACAGCCACACGGGCTTCCAGCTTCTGTCTCCAGAGGGAGTACACCTGACTGCACACTCCTACAAACCATCTCACTGGGAATGGTCTCGCTGAGCACCTTGCTCATGTGCTACGTGCCCTCTGCAACCCGACCAGTCTCCCTCACCAACATTTGGAGGCAGTGGCGTTCTCCACGTGGTGAATCTCTTTGTGGAGAGCTACAGCCCATCTCTCCCCAGCGCCACTCTCACCTTACGGAGGGTGAGCACACGCTTCTTCGTGCCCACGACGCAGCCTTTCAGCATGAGGAAGTCATTGTTGACCTCCCCGTAGTGAGGAAAGCCACCCTGTGGAGAGAAGGAGACAGAGGGTTGGCAGGCAGGAGAGCCAGATGGGAGCAGACATGCCCACAGGTGGCTTTTTCTAGGCAACAAGAAGGCAGTGACTGACTGTCCTTCCAGCTAACAACACTCTGCACCCTTCAGGTTGGCTGCTCAGGACCACCAGAGCATGTCAGCCACAGTGACAGCGTCATCCCAGCTAAGGAACAACCCTCAAGAGCTGGGGAACCAGCAACCCTGCTACCTAGGCTGGAGGATGCAGGTAAACAGCAAGCAGAACTGGCTAGACTCCCACGTTAGCAGTTTTTAATATGCAAAAGTGAATTTTTAAACTGAGTAACAAACATTTATCTGTTAAGTATCAGATTTTTAATGTCACATATAGTTCCTCTTCTTTTTAAACAAAGTTGTCGGTTTCTGCCCAGGTTATCAGCTGAAAATTAAATGGGGTAAACCAATGGGCCTAAAAAAACATGACACAGATGGTTTTCCATGTCCAGAACATGAGGAAAAGAATCACTGCATTTCTTTCAGTGAATTTCCTTCAAATAATTTCCTATGCAGTGATCTCCAGCCAAGGAATTACTCCCCTGGCTCAGATTCTTGTAGCCAGGGGGCAGTCACAGCCCCGTTACCCCCTCAGCCCTTACCAAAGGTGTAATGGTCTTCTCCGTGACATCGTAGTTCGTCGAGGCATTGTTCCTCACCACTTTGCCATCCTCCACGTGGATCCCATGGCCAATGCGGTAAATCTAGGAAAGGGAAGGAAATTGAGACGGCAAATTTTCCACCCCCTTAGTCAGGGACGTCACAGGGACAACATGTTATCTACCAAGATGTGCCTCCCTGCGATGTGTCCCTCGAGCAGGGAAAAAGCACCAGGAAAGACAAGGAGAACAACAGCACTGCAGATCTCTAGGGAAACATCTGAGAAGCTGAGAGGAACAGAAGCCACCATGCAAAGAAGAACGATGACAGCACGGAAGGAAGGCAGGCAGGAAGGCACAGTGGTGCTCTGAGGGAGTCCACCTGGGCCATACCTTCTTGTTGAGTTCCGTGCGGTGGTGGTAGCCCTTCTGGCCAGCCCGAGCAATGGAGTAGCCCACCCGGGCTGGGTGCCAGGCTCCAATGCAGGCAACTTTGCGCAAGCCCTTGTGCGTCTTCCTGGGGAGCTTCTTGGTGTGCCAACGGCTTGTCACCCCTGGAAGTGTGACCGGACAGAGCAGTGAGAACACCAGGGAGATTCAGGGCTGATGTTTGAGTGCTGGGGAGGGGAGAGTCTCATCACTCTTCTACAGTTCTTGGAAGACACCACGTTGGAAGGAGACCAAGAGCTGTCACCACCACGAGGGGCCAGAGCACAGAATTGTTCTCACTTCCCATGGATCTGATCAGACTGTGATATGTTCCTGCTGAGCACATCCATGCGCATGCACAGAAACACCCACACCTCTACACATGAGGAGTTTGTGAGAAGTGCAATGGCTTAACGTACTCACAGTGCCTCTGAGCCTCCTGGGAAGACTTTGGGCACAGCAGAAAGTCTCTTACTGAGATTAAGGAAACCGAACTCTGTCTGCTACAATGGAACTGCATGTCATAATTGAGGTCCAGAGGCTCTTTGCTACTCCCTGTGCAATAAGTTGGTGCTTTCTCAACACGGCTAACGCTCCCCTCCCCCAGAACTACATTAGGGGCAGTGCCATAAGAGAAGGACAGAATCAAGTCCCTGGCAAGGGTCTCCCTGCTCTGTACCTTTCATCCCATGCCCCTTGGTCACGCCAATGACATCAATCATCTCATTCTGGCTGAAAACGTTATGCACGGAAACCTGCTTCTCCAGCCTCTCACGAACCCAGTCAACCTTCTCAGCCACCGTCCCACCATTCAGCTGGATCTCCATCACGTGGGCCTTCTTCTGCCGCAGTGGGAGCAGCTTCATCTGCATTAGACAGTGCATTAGGGCAAAATCTTGTCCCTCACCTCTCACGCAGGAACATGAAGGGCTGCATAACTCACCACTTGTGGGGGGCACAGGAGGTGAGCAGGGCCAGCTCTTCACCACCCCTCCCTGCCACACTGTCAATCCCTTTCATAACAGCCAGGGTCAGCAGGCCTACACACCTCTTGGACCCAGCTTCTTGTCCTTGAGCTCAACCACCCCAGTGCCATTCAAGGCACACTCAAATGTCACTCCACCCATTCAAGGCAGAAGCCAATGCACACCCTCTCCCCAGGGAGCACGGGAGCAGGCCAGCCTCGTCCTACCCCAAGAGTTAAGCACAGTAGCAGTAGCCATGGAAAATGCCACAGAGGAGCCCATCACCAGAGCACCATCTGAACTCTGCCATCACCCAGGATGTAGCTCTGTGCTCTGAGACAGAGTCAGCACCTCTCTTTTGGTCATGTTCCACCTCTGCATCCAGACCGAGCAGTTATTTCTAGTTCCCACCAAGAGGTGCTGCCACTCTCTCCCAGTCCCAGATCCCTGTGCAAAGCCCCTGCCAAATCACCACAACGGGACTGTCAGGGTCTGTCCCAGCCGCAAGTGAAACCTCCAGCCAGCTTAGCTCTCCAAAGTAGCCATTAACTCCAGGGATCAGTATGAAAATGTGCCCTGTGTATCCAGCAATCAGCATCTGGCAAAACTGTGCCTGCCCATGGGTTATTTTTGCCCAAACATTCGACACCAGTTGCTAATTTGAGGTGATCATGGGGCCTAAGGCCCCTTGCTGACACCAGGCTCACCACCTGCTGAGGCTCTGCACAAAGTCTGCTCTCCTCCACGGGGAGTGTGGGCTCCCCAGCGCCACAGCCCCCTCTGGCAATCCCCCCACAGGGGACAGTGTTGGTGTCAGGAGGCAGCTGGAAAGGTCAGCCAGCATCTCCCATCGCCTGCATGCCCTGTCCCACACCCTCTGACCGCTGTCTGCCTGCTCAGCCTTCTGTCACCCCACCAAGACACCCCTGTCATCCCAGCTCCTAGGCCCTCACCTTGTCCCCCAGCTGAGAAAGACCCCGAGCCCCCCTGGCCCACCCCCCGGGGGGAGGCTCTGACCTGCGTGTGCGCAATGACGCGAATGACCTTGCAGTACTTTTTCATAGCTGTAAAATCCTTCTCCAGCTGCTTTTTGCCGTGCTCATCCTGCCATTTCTTGCAGTACTTGGTGAACGCCTTCTTTTTGCTCTTGTGCCTACAAGACAAGTGTTTATCATCCAGCAGAGCTGAATGCTGAAGTGCTTCTGCACTTCGCTGTGCCCTGAGACAGTGCAGCGTGGGGGGACCCATCACCTCGCCAGACACTTCCCGGGAGGCACAAGGTACCTGTGGGTACCCAAACCCCTCCCTGGCTCCCAGGGCCACGACAAAAGGCTTTGAGGTGAAAAGAGGAAAGTGAATAATGAGCTGTGAAAAGGGCTGGTAATTCAAACCTTTTTGCAGGAGGAATCCAGTTGTCTCCCACTGACTGGCTCAGCGCCATCAAAATACAAGCGCAAAATCAGAGCTAAGTGGAGAAAGGAGAAAACAGGCTCCGACAGGGATCAGAGGCATGTGGTGGGTGGATCTTAACGGTGCTTTTACAGGAGACACGATTCCTACAGTTATGAAATTCATGTTTCCATTTTCCTCTCCGCTGGTGTGGGATTTGGGGTGTTGAAGTTTACAAGGGCCAGGGGTCACATTCTGCATCAATTTTTCCCCTGACAGATCTGATTTTACTCCCCTCGTTTGCTGCCTCAGCTCAAGTATTCCAGTTTAATGGGGAGTAGATGGGCCCGACCTACACAAAGGAAAACGAACCTGCAGCACATGCTGCCATATATTGTGGAGAGAGCTTAGTTCAACTATTAGAATAAATTTACATATGCATATGCTGATTCCCAGCACCAAGCTGTTTGCAGTATCTCTGTGCATGACTAAATAAATAGCAGTTTCACTCCACCTCAGGGCCAGCTGCAAGTAGCTGAGCTGTTTGCCATGGCTGGGCATCACAGAG
>JAHREE010150581.1:20168-60760 GCA_033628505.1 Tringa tobata
CTGGAAGTGCCCTGCATTTCCAAGGAATCCCTGTGGAATCTTTCATCTGTCTCCCCTTCTGGGCTCAAGTCAGAGAAACGCTGCTAGACTGAGCTTCAAGAGTGTCATAGCAACTGGTGTTTCTGTGCTCTGCGTGTGGGCACTGAAAGAAATTGAAGTCTAATTAGTAGTTAATGGTGTTTCCTTCGCTTTGCTTTTGCACAGATCCTCGTGACGGGGAGCCGAGCTCTGCTGCTGAAGCAGTGGAACTGGCGGGAGAACAAGTGCGTTCGCACCTGGAAAGCCGTGCACACAGCGCCCGTTGCGAGCATGGCCTTTGACTCCACTTCAACCTTGTTAGCCACAGGTATGGCCCACTTCAGTGTCACACGATGGGAATGATGCTGAGTGGCCCTTCTGCTTTTCAATAGCTTAGCTCAGCTGGACACAGCCTGAGTAGGGATCTCCTGAATTCAGCCACAATCGGAAGAGGTTTCACTTAGGTAGAAGTGATGTCTTGACAGACAGCAAGGGATCCTTTCAGTCTTCCATCTAAAACATACTTAGTAAAAGTGTGGTAAAAATCGGGCATCTATGAGACTGTGGTGTAGTTACCCCAGTGCACAACTGGGATGCTTGGAGATGGAGGTGGACTGGCATGACACACAGTTTAATTGTACTCCAGGCTTCTTACCTGTGAGTCAAGTTTTGCTCACCTCTCTGAAAGTGTAAGGTGCTCTGTGAGCTTCTCTCCATGTGGGTAGTCATTATTGGATTAATTTTTCTTTCTGCTGCCTTTGCAACCCATGAAATCTTATAGTTGCTGATATGTTGGACCTTTGGTGTCCTCCATGGTTCGTTCATATATGCCCTTCTTCTCCCAGGTGGCTGTGACAGCACCATTAAGATCTGGGATATGATCAAACAGTACTGCACACACAACCTAAAAGGATCTTCAGGAGTCGTACAGTAAGGACGAGTTATATTTGTCACTCACTGGTGTTAGTGTGATGCTTGGACACTGGGATTGATGTGAAACGTATTGAGTTAATGGAATGTAAATGCCTATTCTGAGCAGGTTCTGGGCTCTTCTATTTCAGGGTTTTTGAAATGTCTAGTGAAGGAGCAGGGCTATGACTGACTTTAGCCCAGAGAGGAAAAACTTCAATCAATAAATCTGTGTCATGGTTTGGGCTGGGCTGGGATCTAAGTGGAATATCTGTGCTTACTCCCTGATGTACTTCAAGAATGTGGAAACTGGCAAAGATCAGTTGTAAATTTTTCTGGTGGGTGGCAGAGGAATGAAGTCCTACAAAGTCCTCTTATAAGTGATAACCAACTGATCTGTCAAACTGTAGAATGTGTATTTATTTAAATGTTGGGCCGATACCAATGTGCCAAATAGTTTATTCCTGTCATGTTCAAGCACATCTCCTTCTTTCTAGCCTTGTTGAGTTCCACCCTGATATCTCCCGTCTGCAACTCTTCTCCTCCTCAATTGACTACAAAATCCGCATCTGGGACCTGAATTCCAGCAAGTGTGTTGCCATGCTGGACGGCCACTTCAGTGCTGTCACCTCGCTGGCTTTTGCAGATGGAAACACGCTCGTTAGGTAAAACCCTGCAGAGGTGTTAGCCTTTCTCTGCTGTTTACCCTGCCAGAGGCTGGGTGTTTCTGTAGGGTCTGGGAAGGGTGTCCTGGGAGGGCAAGGACTGTTAGAAGCGTTCAGTCTCCGCTTGACTATACAAGTGAGTGACTGGAGGTCTCAGTACTTGTGTTTCTGGCAATATACTGTGGGGTCACATGGAAGGCTGGTGCCTTCTTTCCCATGGGCTTCTTCCCATGATTCCAAATTTGCACTCGGAGCCCGAGTTGAATGTATTTATTGTTGGAACGTGCTCTTTTAACTTGCAGTTCTGGCCGTGATAAAATCTGTATGGTGTGGGACCTGAAAACCAGAGAAAGTAAACGAACCGTCCCTGTCTATGAGGTGAGATTGCATTTCATTTATTCCTTTGGGATTCCTATGGTACCGTTCCCTCTTTATGTTCTTATATATTGTGAAATCAGGTTTCTTTCCCTTTCACTTCCCAGAGTCGTTAAAGCTCTGTCTAAAGCTGTTTATTTTCTTTCTCTCCTTGGCTGGTGCGATCATGTCTGGGTGGTTTGAGGAAATATATGCCTCCGGTGCTGGAGCAGGAAGGAAGGGCAGTCATGGATAAAATGTGTTCTCACGTTGTATCTGCCTGCCTGGGGGGGGTGTGTGTCTGTCTGTCTGTTGGTACTGGCCAGCTGTTGCTCAGCTCTGGTCCCTTATGCTCAGCTGGTGTTTGGCCAACTCTCTTGCAGAGCGTGGAAGCTGCCGTCTTGTTACCTGAAAAGGGAGATTTCTCTCAACTGGGTGTGAAGAAAAAAGGGTTGCACATTGTCACAGCTGGCAGCAAAGGTGAGTTGTCCTGGCATTGTCCCTGCCAGATTTGGAGGCTGAGGAAGGGCTATATTTAAGATGCTGCATTGCCATTATTCCTGGGATGTGTGTTCTTTATGACTCGGGCTGAACTCCGAGGGCTGGAGAGCAGAGCCTGATCCTGGGTTTCTCTGACAGTAGTGGATGAGCAGGATTGGTCAGGTGTGCTGTGGAGCTTTATGTATGTTTTCAAACTGCAAAAAAGTTTCATTTGGACTGGAGACAACTTCGTGGCCCTTCCTGCCACTGGGATTGGGTTTCTTCAGAGTCTTCCCTTAAAGCTGCGTAGCTTTATCCAGTGGGCAAGGCTGGGGTTTGTTGTATATTCTCTGGACAATCACTGTCTAAAACAGTGGCTCTGACACAATTTATATCATAATTTTTCTTAGGCATCCTGAAAGTTTGGGAAGTTGCCACGGCTGCTTGTGTATATACCCAGCCTGTGCCCTTTGAGTTGAAGGAGGAGGCCAGTGAGCGCAGCCTCACCCAGTGCATGCTTGTGCCCGAGAGAAACGAGATTGTCACAGTGTCCGTCGAACACAACATCGTTTTTTATGATGCTCAAACTCTTCAGCTGAGGAAGCAGGTAACAACCCTCAGCCTCCCTTTTCCTCTCCCTTTATCCATACTTTAGGACCAGCTCTCTTCCTAATGGAAGCTTTGTCCAGGGCTGCCCACCTCTCCTGCCTGTTTTTGAACTGTTCCTTGGTTACAAGCCAGACATCCAATTTCAGTGATGAGGTTGTTTGGAGGAATATTGCACAGACACAAACATAGGAAAAAAAAAAAGGAGAACAGGCCTAGCCAAAAATTCCTCCTGTGTTCCAGCTTATAGTTACAGCTTGTATCTAAGATTATGTGCAGTGTTACATGAAAAGTAACAGTAATGCAGCCTCACTGAGCATAGTGCCATTTGATTCTTCTCAAACAAGCTGTCTTCTCCCTCTTAAGCTGTTTCTGTTCTGCCATCCAGCTTGCAGGTTACAACGATGAGGTTCTGGATGTGAAGTTCCTTGGCCCTGGTGATTCTCACATTGTTGTGGCTACCAACAGCCCTCAGCTGAAAGTATTTGAACTGGCAACATCACACTGCCAGATCCTCTATGGTCACACAGGTGTGTGTAGTCAGCTCTGATGTGGGAGGGAGATGGGAAAGCATTTCTTTATCCAGCTTCTCACAACTCTGATGTAGAGGCTGGAGTCCTTGAGTTGTCTCTAGAACAGCATCACAAAAAGTTTTGAAGTTATGTTGTCCCGATTTTGCAAATGCTAGTTTACTTTATCCAGGTCTGTTAGTTCAGTCCCTTTCACTAGCAGTGGGATCAGTTTAAATTGATACGTGAGTGTGAGCTCTGAATGCAGTTTTGTGGCTACAGGTGACAGATTCGCACCAATGAGTCACTTTGCAGTGAGTGCAGATATGTTTCCGAGTGTCCCAAACATGTCCCTGAGTCAGAAAGCAATGGGGTCATTAATTAACACAATTCTGTTGTTTGATTTGAGTATTGTTTTGCATCCAACTATTTTTTTTTCCTCTGTTTAGAAACAATTCTTGCTTTGGATGTCTTCAGAAAAGGCCTGATGTTCGTCAGCTGTGCTAAGGTGTGTTACTTTTCTTTGTTTAATGAAACTCTTCATTTCTGGTGATCTTTGGGGGCAGTATTCTTTGGGCTACTCCCCCCAAATATAATGTTGTTCCACTATCCCTTTTTAACGTTGTCCCTGGGGAAATGTGATTGATTGTATTTTGTTAGCCTGAGAGGTGTCTCATTCTCCAGGTGTCTTGCTCTTGTGTTAGAGTTCAGAGATGTCATTAGTGTGAGGCTGATGGGGAGCTGTGGGTAAAAACTGTTGGAAGAAAAGGTGCTGACTGCTCTGATACACCCAGAAATACACCTCCACGCTAAATCCCAGACTGCAGGGCACCATGTTTTCCCTCACCCACTGACGAATGCAGGCAGAAGTTCAAGCTTGAAAAGAAGTGAATAGTCAGGCTCACGGAGGTGATGAATGCATGGGGAACTGATCACTTGTCGAAAAAACATTTCCATTTATGTCCTCTCCCATTACAGGACAAAAGCATTCGCGTCTGGCGGATGAACAAAGATGGAAGGGTGATCTGTGTTGCCCAAGGATTGGGTCATGCACATGGGGTAGGCGCTGTCTCTTGCTCCAGGTAATAAAAATCAGATGAGATTTTTACCTCTGCAAGCATAAGTCATGGCTGCTTTGCTGATCCTCAGGGTGGATGTTTTGGTGGATGCCTGCCTCTGAGCTATGCTGGTTCTTGGTCCCAGCTTGTTGTGGTGCTCCGAGTTTGAAGGAAGGATGATTTTTTTATTTTTTTGATGCAAATCTGTATCTCCTTAAGTTGCAAAGTTTGCATTTCTTTGTTAATCTGACTCCTGTTTGCCTTAAAGAGCAGCAGCTGGATAAGTTGCCATACAAAGCTTGAGTGATGTGGAGAGGAGGGTTGGGGAGCAAAGGGAATGTGTCTATGAAGGTGCTTGTTTGAATAGCGTGTCTGTTTATCAGCTCTTCACCTTCGTGCTGTTTAACAGTCTGGAAGCCCAACTTACCTGTTCAGGAGCTGTAGTATGCCTTTGTCTGTAAATGAAGAGAGTTCATTTACAGGGTTGTTGTCTAATGTTTGAATTGTTGGAGGCTCTCCCAGGGACCTAAGTAAAATGAAAGACAGCTTGAGAAAATGTTAAAGCGCTCTGTTTCCCATCCCAGCAGAGTGACTGAATTTGTGTAGATTCCAGTAGGGAATCTACAGAAGGCCTTTTTTCCTGTGCGGAGAAGCCACTCTTTTGCTTCTTTACACTTGACACTTTTATTCCTTTCAGACTCAAAGAAAGCTTCATAGTAACCAGCAGCCAGGACTGCACACTCAAGATCTGGAATATCCCAGAATCCCTCACTTCCAAAGCAAAAGCAGCCTTGATCTCCAGTCCAGAAATCCTTCATGCAAAAGTGACTGAGAGGGGTCATGACAAGGTAAAGCCCCAGCTGATGCTAGAACGTGTTTTAGTACTTAAACCTTTCTCTTCCGTGTTGTACCCTACATTTGTCACCTGTCCAACAGCTGGAGCAAAGGCTTAAACTGCTTTGCACTCTCTGTACTCGTGTGACTTCTCTAGGACATAAACAGCGTGGCAGTTTCTCCGAATGACAAGCTCATTGCCACGGGCTCCCAGGATCGGCTGGCCAAGCTGTGGTCCTCTTCTGATTGCTCTTTGCTGGGTGTCTTCACTGGACATAAGCGTGGAATCTGGTGTGTGCAGTTCTCCCCAGTGGATCAGATCTTGGCCACTTCTTCAGCAGATGGGACCCTGAAGCTTTGGGGTCTTCGGGACTTCAGCTGTCTGAAGGTAATGAGAACTCAGGCTGCCCCTTGCTCTCAGCAACCCTTGCATGCAACAGGGGTTGGTTAAGGCTGTTTCAAAAAAGTATGTGCTGGTCAGTGCAGCTGAAATGTAGCAGTGTGGCCATGCTGAAGGAAGAGCTCTCCAGGTCTAGCCTTGTTCTCCAGGATCTTGGGTGTTTAAGCCACATGCAAAGCTCCAGGGCAAGAGCATCTGCCCAGTGCTCAACTGATCTTTCTATTCTAGCTAATCAGGGAGCAACATGGGGGGAATCGGTGAAAAAACACGTTCACACTGTTGAAAGAAAGCTGGATTTGCCTGACACAGCTGTGGCCATGAAGGAAAAACACACAAGCTTAAATTTTAGACACGTTCTTCATAGAACTGTCCAGTCCAGTAGTGTCTCAGTAAGAACATGAGAAGGCAATTGCCACTCTCTGCCGTGTTCTGCCCAGAACCTCACTGAAGGGGTGCTTCCTACAGTGACAGGGAAATAGACCTTCTGGGGAGACAGCCTACATGGCTCACCTCACCGTTCAGACCACTTGGCCAACAAGTTGAAGCAAGTGGGTTGTTTGAAGAAATGATACGGGGACAAATCATTTCCTCCTGCTCCTTTAACCTCCAGTAAAAGTCCCACGGATAGAGGCTGCTTTTTGGAACTTACCTATTTGGGCTTTAGGAGTAAATATCATCCTCTTGAAAGAGGACTTTCTTGAAAGGTCTGGCAACAACTCTAACACTTCTGAGCTTCCTTGCTGTTTTCCAGACATTTGAAGGTCATGATGCCTCTGTACTGAAGATCATTTTCGTAAGCCGAGGAACACAACTGCTCAGCAGGTAAGTGCCTACACCAGGAGTGGAGAGGAAGATGTCAGAAATCAGATGAGAAATCTCTGAGCTGATAACAGCAGTGAGAGGGAAGAGCCTTGTGCAGTGGATTTAGTTTTGGAAAGACCGATAGGAAGATGCCATTTTTATGCCAAGCTTTCTGCTGATCTTCCTCTTTTCCAGTTATGCTGTGGATTCTAGTTACCTGCTGGGCTGGTGACGCTCTACAGTTAGGCAGAGCTAGGGGGGCATCTTATCCTGCTGCCTTTGCTGGGGGCAAAGAGCCAGAGCTAAACAGTTACTGGTACCTGAAAACACCACCAGAGTGTATGAGGAAGAGTAGTAGTAGGATTTTCCAAGAAAGAATCATCTGAAGGAATGCTGGTAGTACTGGGAACTACTTGTATGGAATTCTCAAACTCTTTTGACATTTTTGGTTAATGCTACTCCTGTTTAAAAGGCATTGGAACGGGACAAGTTTATCTGATATTTAAGGTGGGGCAGAGCAAGGATGGATCCAGTGATTCTCTGACTTAAGTTTGTTGTGTTTCTTTCTCTTCCAAAAGTGGTTCTGATGGTCTCTTAAAACTCTGGACAATTAAAACAAATGAGTGTGTGAAAACGTTAGATGGTCATGAAGATAAAATCTGGGGTCTTCACTCTAACAAGCAAGATGATATGGTTGTGACAGCATCCAGTGACTCCTGCATCACGCTGTGGAAGGTACAGCACGGGGTCTTTCCTGTGTTCCCTCTCTGGGTTGGAAATCACAATGCAGTTGGAGAGCTCAGGATCCCAGGGGCTTGTCTGTCTCTGTTCCAGCTTGACACATGCTCTCCTTGCTTTCTGCATGTAGAAATT
Organism: Tringa tobata; assembly: GCA_033628505.1. Lineage (NCBI taxonomy): Eukaryota > Metazoa > Chordata > Aves > Charadriiformes > Scolopacidae > Tringa > Tringa tobata. Next base: position 27,676 of record JAHREE010150581.1, read on the forward strand.
GGGTCTGTAAGGCATATATCTGGGTTTGGGCTGGGTTTCTTTTGCCATACTGTATTTCCCCAGTTGATGTTGTAAAAGGAACAGCAGATGGGCTTTAGCAGCCTGCCCAGTGCTGGTCTTCTGAAGTGGTTTGGAAGGAAGTTACAAGTTGCTGGATTTAACACTGAAATTGCTTGACCTGGAGATCCTGCTGTAGAAAATGGTTTCCTGATCACTTGATAGCTAAATAAAAATTAATCTGTATTTAAGCAAGATTTGACAAAGTTATATTCTGGGTTTTTGGTTTTGTTGTTTTTGGTTTTTTAATAGGATGTCACTGAAATTGAAGAGAAAGAGGCACAAGCTAAACAGGAGGAGCAGATTATGAAGTAAGTTGATCCTGTGCAATAATGAGCTGTGAACGGCAAACTCTGTCCAGTGAAACTGTCCACACTTGGAGCCATCCAGCTCCATCTAATCTAAATATCACATCATTTTTAGCTATTTAGAGGCTGTCAGAGCATGGTAGTCTCTTCTTTGTAGTTTATCTTTAGTTCCTGCAAAGCCTTGCTATAATACTGTCACCGTGACAATTGATTAGTTTCTTGTTTATGCACTGCTAAGATAAGCAAAGTCAAACTGCCAAAAGCTACTTTCACTTTCTCCTGCTTCAGCCAGCACTGAATAGCTCAGGGAGCCCTTGAATGTGCCAGGGTAATTATCTGCACAATGAGGGCACTGAGGCATTAATTGGCAAGTGTTATTAACTTCTTGGCATTAAACCTCTGCACGCTATTGTTGCCAAATCTGCTGCTTTCTGTATAGCAGTTTTTTCCACCAACCAAATATTTCTCTCACTCTCTTGACCCTGATTTGTTTTCCAGGGAGCAAGAGCTTTCTAACCTGCTTCACGAGAAAAGATACCTCAAAGCTTTAGGGTTGGCAATCTCTCTGGATCGTCCGCACACGGTGTTGATGGTGGTCAAAGGTGAGTCCACGTTGTGCTCTGAAGGTGTTTTTCTGCCCTCTCTGCCTTCTAGAACATCTCTTCCAGGTAGACAAAGTCTAGAAAGTCTAATTATCTGAAAGCCTCCGTTTTCCCTTTCTCTGATGACTCCTGTTTTCCGAAGTGAAGTTGCCCTTGATAAGAAATGGTCTCCCTGCTCTCGGTGCGTGGGCCAGACTCCTGCATCGACTCTTCATTTCTCTTTTCCACAGCCATCCTCAAGGAAACTGATGGGAGGAAGCACCTGGAAGAGAACATTGTTCGGCTGCGGAAGGATCAGAAAGGTTTGTTGCAACTTGGTTTAAAGTGGTAAAACCACTCAGGTTAGGGGCTTGTTTTCTCAATTGAAATTAGGAGGAGAAGAATCTCCTTAGACTCAGTGTTTACCACTGAGCTCCCAAAGCAGGACACCTTCTTCTTTATGGTGCTACGGCTCTGAGCTTGTGTGAGTGGCTTTGCCTGGCCTTACCCCCTGTTGTTTGGGATGTTCCTCAGCTCAAGACGAGACAGCTCAAGAATCTCTTTAATGCAGAGTTGTCCTGCCCTTCTGGGGTTGTCTGTCAGGGTCCATGGGAGCTGAACCACTGTGAGACAGAAGAGATGCTTTTGAACCTGGCGTCTCCTGCGTGCCAGCACCCTGGCACAACCAGCCTGTACAATTTCCTTCCTCCCTAGAGGCAGTGCTAGCGTTCTCGGTGACGTGGAATACGAACTCTCGAAACTGCCATGAGGCTCAAGCTGTCCTTGAAACCCTCTTGAAGCACGAAGCACCAGACAAGCTCCTGCAGTACTCGGGCATTAAATCTGCTGTGGAGTCCCTGCTGCCTTACACCGGTGGGTCACACTGCAGGGACGGGCTGTGACCTGACATCTCCTGTGCTCTGAATATTCCCCGTTTGCCTTGATCTTAAGAGAAGGGAGGTTTTTCTCCCCCTTCTGGTGAGCTTTTCTGTGATGCCAATCATTGTGTTTCTCTCTTTGCAGAGCGCCATTTTCAGAGACTGAGCCGTTTGTTACAGGCTTCCATGTTCATCGATTTCATGTGGCAAAACATGAGGCTGGCTGACACAGCCCAGCAGGAAGACATGACTTTGTGACCTTCCTCCCACCAGTTGCTCTTTCTGGAGGGGAAAGTCTGAACTGCCTTCCCATCAGGTACGGCAACTGGACTATTGCTGTATTTTATAATAAATTTTTAAAATTTGACTTTCTAAAATGAGTCCAGTGTTCAGTCTCCTGAGGGCTTAGTGAGATCATTCTTCTGGCCAAACTGTGGTTTCCTTTTCTATTTTCACACCCTGAATTTTTAGGCCCAGATTCTTAAACAGCACTTGGTTTGGAAAAAAGGCAGAAGCTGGCTCTGAACAAGCATTTGGTCTTCCCTGGGAATTTAAAGACTTTCTGGAGTTGGGAGACACTACGAGCAATGTCATATGATACCCCAGAGCCCAGCGAGGCAGTGTGTAGGGATCAGTCTGGTGTCACTGGATATTTTCTTTGCTTGGGCAGAATGCAGCCTGGGCCAAGGCAGGTCTCACCTCTGCCTGCCCTGAATCTTAGCGCCTGGGAAGGAGATAATCACAGTTTTAATTCCCCAGCTGGCAAGTTTTTGAAGTATAAAAAACAAGCAGCCTTCAGAGATATTTACAGGTATTTTATTTTAGTCTCTAAAATAAATATAATAAAACGTATAAAATTCAGAACAACATAAACGCTTCACAAGTTAAATTGCTTGTTTCAAAAATATTAACAGATACCTAGGAGAATAACTAAGATAGAAACTTATATAAAAGTCTTAAGTTTTCCTATAACTATTTTTCTAACTCTATTCTAGAAAATTAGTTTAGGATGAGAATTATTAGTTTCAGTAACTACCAGACCCCCTTGAAAGGAGAATATTTTGTTCATAAAAATGACTCTGCCCCCCTTACCCAGTTGGGAAACAAGCTGTACTACACCTCCTTTTGTTTCTGGGCGTGCACAGACATCTTTGTAGGAAATAGAGATATGAGGGTCCCAGCCACCGGGGCTTTTGTACTCGGCCATTTGGCAGATCCAGCCAATTCGTATATTTGATGGCCAGTTCTCTGCTACCAAAGATGATCGAACCTTTAAACCCACCCCTCCCAAAACCCCAGACAAACAGCAAAAATCGAAGAGTTTAAAAAAAAAAAATACATAAAATAGGTGGTTCATATAAATGGTATTCAAACGGCTGCAGCATCCCATCCCTTTCACCCCGTGGGGTGGCCCCAGCACTGACAGCTGCCCCGCTGCGGGGAATAACACAGGGACGGTTGTGACACTTTCACACACTGCACCATGAGACAAATACCTGCCCGAGGGAGAAGTGAATCCAAAGTGACCGCTGACTTACAGAGGAGCTGCCAGATCCCCAGATGCCTTGGCTCCCCTGATGAGTTAAACCAGTAAATCCCCCGACTCCAGTAAAGCCCCTCCTGGCTCCCTGACCTCCTGGTGTGAGCTGCAGCACCGCTCACTGTTACCCAGGGCAGCAATGTTTGCACACAAGTTCCGTCAGGATCTATTCGTGTCCTTGGAAAGCGATAAGTCCCAAGCCCTGACACTGCCCACACCACTGCCCAGGTTCCTGTGGGCCATCAGTGAGGAGGGAGCCTGGCCCAGGGCCGGGTCTGTGCCTCCCCTGTGGGCACTAGTGCACGCTCGGGAGCAGAGTCTGGAGGGCAGGCCGGGTGGAAGACTTCTGCACGGCTCGCTTTGTCATGGTGCTGCACTTCTGGAGGATCTCGTGAGCTGAGGGGCGCACGGGCACCTTGGGGACGCAAGTGGCCAAGTCTGGGTCAGTGAGGGAGTGACTTAGATCAGCTGTAGATGACTCCACGAAGCCAGAATCGTTCCTGTCCTTGTGGGTGAGGTGTGGGGACTTGCTGCTGTGCATGGCCAAAGTATGCTCCAGGGGAGAGCTCCTGGCCTGCTCGACTTCGGGCAGAGATCTTGACAATTCAGGTTTCCAGTTCAGCCGGCTGTCCCGCTCGCTGCTGCTCCCCGAGCTGAGGGATGAGCTGTCTGACTCCAGGTCTGGGGTGGAGCTGGCCCTGGGCAGAGACCTTGATCTGCTTCTAAGAGAGCTCATGTCCTCTTCAGTCCGGTCAAGGGAAGAACAAGCCTGTACCATGTGCTGTCCTATGGCCTCAGCCTGGGGCTGAGGAGCTGTCAGAGAAGAGGCAAGGTTCGGGGTGGAGATGTTGAGCCCGGAGGTCATGATGGTCTGGAGCTTGTGGTGAGGATTCTTGTAGGGCTGGAGGTACATGGAGGGCATGTAGCCGGTACAGCCGTTGTATCTGAGGGGGAAGGATGAAAAGCAACACTGAAAAGAGCCCTTCTCCCAGCTCCAGCCAAGGGGAGGGAGCAGAGCAGCTGGGGGAAGAGGTGAGAACTCATCCCAATGCTGTACATGGGGCATGAGGAAGAGGAAAACCATCCCTAGCTAAGGATGGTCAACTCAGGGAGCTCCTCTGCACCCCACCTGGGGAGGAGCAGGCAAGAAGCACCTGTAACAGGTAACTGGCTCCCTTGGGGAACAAGAGCTTCGCAAAAGCCTCCTTACCGGATCAGCCACCAGCCATTGTCAGATTTCTTGACCACCTCCACGACAACACCATTGTTCAGCGAGAGCTCATCTGCCTTCTGAGATTCGTAGTCCCGCACAACGAAGTATAGGCTGCCTGCAGAGAGAAGGGGAGGTTGGTTTTGCCTTGTGGAGAAAATGCCTCCATCCCTGTGACCCACCAGCTCAGCAGCCCTGGGGAGCAAGCGAGAGCTGCAGGGCAAGTGTCCCTGAGAGTGACTAATCTGCTCAGAGACCCACAGCTGACGGTAGAGCTGATCAGAAGGGTCAGAGATTCAGGAGGGGACTCCAAGCAATGGTTAAAGCGGTAGGCTTTTTACAGAACTCATTTTTTAGGAAGAACGTGGTGTCCCCGGGACGCAGAAGCAAACTTACCATCCTCGTTTGAGCTCAAGACGTTCCCGATGTCCTTGTGGGCATCAATCTCTTCCAGGTAGGGGGCTGGGAACCAGGCTATCTGCTTGTCTGCATTTTCTACTAGCCACCATCCTGCAGCAACCAGGAGAAAAAAAAAGAAAAAAAGAGGTTTTTAGCAGCCTGCAAGTAGACAGATGACCATAATCCCGGGGTAGGGGCTGCTCTTCCACAGGAGACAGGGACACCATGCAACATAGCTCAGTGCCTGATGGATGCCGTGCTGACACTTTGTTCTTTGATCCGTGTAAATCTGGGTAAACACACCCCATGTACAGACACCCACACGCACCCCAGATGCTACCGACTCAGCATTTGCCAAGCTATGAATCAACCTACACCATCCATCCCTGAAACTGAAGAATCCCTATCAAACCTACCGGTCATGTCCTTGATTAACACTTCAACAATTTCCTTCGTAGCGACTTTGAATTTTTGGTTCTTTGTGTCTTTGGTTTCAAAGGTTTCGATGCATCTGTAGCTCTGGGAAACCTGAGGGCGTGTAATAGAGAGCTGTGGCCCTGGCTGGTTTTTCTTCCCCCCTCCGATTTCAGATGGCATGATCACAACACTGAAAAACAAAGTTTAATATCAGTTTACTGAAAACTCACATGGAAGGTTGAGTTTAGTAATTGTTTTGGTAAAATCATCTATGCAGTAGGCTAAGAAAAGCTTAGGCATCAAAACCAACATCAACATCTTTCTGTTTCACGAAGATGCATATAAACAAAAGATACAAATACGATTTCACACCTGTTTTCAGGAAAGGAGGGATCTAGGTCTTGGGTCTGTGCCTTGAAAAACCGAATCACATCTTCACCCTGGGAGATTTTAGCCTCTGTTTTCAGCAGCTCCTGGGAGTAAGTTTCCAGCAGTTTCAGTATCTCCAGGCACCAGTTCATTTTCCCATTCTTCCTGTGCTTCCTGTTTACATCTTTAAAATAACAAAAGCAAAGTTGGTGTAAGACAACAAGGGATCTGGATGCTTTGAGTGCAGCATCTTTTGCCTGAGCAGGGGTGTGCTCTCACCTCCCACCCTTCCCCACACAAGCCCAAACTCTAAGAAGCTGAGACAGCAGGTGCCTCTACCTCCCTGTCATTTTCAATACCTCCTGATACAATTTTTTTAATAGCTAGAATTTATCTTTGTTCACATATAAATGTTGCAAGGAGCTCTGGGCCGATTTAAAATGTAATATTAATTTACCAGGTGCAATTATCTATTAAAGGAGGCTTTCTGAGTTATTTTAAGTCAGTAATAGACCCAAGCACATTGATGTAACCCAGCAGTATTATGGCACAAGCAGGAGTGAGCTGTTAATCTGTTCCAAAGGAAGGTCAGACTCAGAGGCTGAAATCTGTGTCATCAGTTATGACTGTCCCCAACAGGTCTGTTGTGTTTGTTGGTCCATCAGGGATTTGTTCTCCTTACCTTTAAACCTGGGTATTGTCCGGTCAGATCTCCTGAGCGAGCCGCTCTCGATGGGGAATTTTCTCTTCAGCTCTTTCTAAAAGAGAGGAGGAGAAGACAATGGTGATGCGTTGCAGCCCTGACACACGTCTGGGCTCCTTTCCCTCTCCCCAGGACCAGAATCCTATTTTCAGGGAAATATTTACTTACATGGAAACTCTTGAAGTCTTCAAATGTCCGGTAGATGAGAATTTTGTTCTGATCTGACCAAGACACAGACATCATGTATTTCTGTAAAAATAAAAGGGAAAAGAGCGCATTTTTTTTTTAATTAAGTATTCAATATTGGATGTTTTCAAGCAGTCAGCATTTGTCAGGACCTGTGGCTTAGTTCTGGCTTCAGGCTGCAAGACTGTCACATGAAAAAACTAAATAAAATATAAGACCTACAAAAATATCTCCTTAATTTTAAGGCTCCAAATGTATAATAATTGTTAAAACCAGAGGAAATTTATGACACTGTGAACAGAAAGACAGCAGAATCCAAGATAACCGTTTTCTTATGATATTAAAAGCATTAAAAAATAAGTCCAAGACCCCTGTCCTAAATCACAAGGCTCTAATCCCAACATTGCAGGGAAATGAGTAAGTATAACCCTGTAAGACTAACTCAAAAAGCCCTCTAGTTTCCCAATTTGTAAATATTTAAGGAGAAAAAAAGAAATCCAACAAAAAAAATTTAAATAATTAAAGTACCTTCTGCTTTCCACATTGCATCAAGCCAACAGCCTTTACATCCACTGGGTACCTGCTGGAGCTCATCTTCCCCAAGCCTGCTCCTCCTTCCCAGGGCAAAGGATTCTGAGCAGAGATGTGGCTCCGGGCACAACTCCCGCCTTTAAATAGGCTGGGGCCGGAGGCAGGGCGCTTCCTCCTCCACCCACTAAGAAATTCCGTAATTTGGCAAACTACCGCGTGCCTTTTACCTGCTCCCCCCTGCTTTTAACATGCAAATGTTGCCGGGAGTAGAGGGGCATAGTTCAGAGAGCTGAGGAGGAGAAGCATCTTATCTTATCACATCCTTACTAGAATCATGCCAGTGAGAGAGCCTGGGTTTGGTTATCATCCCTGGGTGTTGGGGAGGTCACTGGGGCAGCAACACCTGCCGTTTCCAGGGATGGACGTGTTGTGTTTACAGCTATAATGCATGGACGTGACTGACGGAGTTGCCCACGGTCTGGGCTGCCCTCACACCAGTCCCAAAAACCGATTAGGAGCATGGCTTGTTGTCAAGCACAAATCGGGCACAATTCGACGTGTGTGCTAGTGGTGACAAATCTCTTCTCCTTACTGCTCTGTCCCACCTGCTAAGATACTTCACTTTAAATGGATTTCTGGTAGCTGTATCAATATTTGCATGCTCTCAGAAATTAGTGGGAGATGCCAATGTTGTAGCAAGGGATGAACAAACACATCCCTGGGCTGTAACTGAGAAAGTCCCAAAGCTTCTCAGCTGTAAATATGCGATGGAGACTCAGCTCCAAGTGTCCCGTGCTGTCTTGCATCAAGCCAGGTGTCCATCCTCGCTCAGGGCAACCAGCAGCTCTTCCCATGGACCAGCTCCCACTGCCCGGAGGCACTGCCGGACTGGTAATTACAGCCCTGGAAAGTCTGTCCTTTCACTGAACTGCTGCCTTCAGCTGCCTCAGGTTATGACTCGGCTGATGGGCCTCTGTGTGATCAAACCGCCTTCTCTGTCCTCCCTCCCCCTCTTCTTTGATGAAGCCTCAATTGAATCATTATAATTATTGGAGCCCAAATTGAGAGGCTCAGCGCTGCTTTGCCTTTCATTTTCCAGTTACACCTGGTGTCTCAAAACCCTCAGCAACAGCTGCAGGTGATTTTTCACCTACTAAAAAAAAACCCCAGAATCTGAAATGGAAGCCAAAGAAGATTCCTTCTGGATGGCCAGAAAATATGGTGAGCAGGGCCTTGGTTTGCATTTCGTGGGCACATGAGACTGCTCCTGCACAACACGATGGCAATTTCTGGCAATAAAGGAAGTGGTTTTGTGGCAGTTTGATCTATTGATGCGGGATGTCTGTCCTCTGTTGGGAAGAGAAGGTTGTACAGAGAGCACTTTGGTCCCATGCACGGGTTTTGTGGGAAAACCCCTTTGATGGCATCTCCAAGGTACTTCCTGGCTCAGGGAGCCAGGCAGGAGCAGCCCCACGGAAGAGCGATGCAAAGCAGCTCGCTGCCCTCAACTGTCCCAGAATCGGACCCTCCACCTCTCTGTTCACAAAGGGTCCAGCAAAAGCACGTGCTGTTAAATCTACCGGGTTCAAAAGGTAAAGACTGTTAAGGACAGAGAGGAAATCACTTCATCCAGTGAGTTTCTTCTTTATGATCGTGCTTATCTAGAAGCTGGCGGTTTCTGAGGCAGCAAAGCCCTTTGCCACCTCCCTGTGATCATGTCCACGCTCATGGGCTTCTCCTCGGCAGCCGAGCCGGGGCCAAGCTCTCCTTTACACGGCTCTGTCGTGTGGCTCTCGGCGATTGCTGGAACCAAGACACTCAACAAAGTACATTTGGTTGGTTTCCTGTCTCAGAGTAAACACAAAACACAACTTATTTTCAAAACCGTAAAGGTTTAAACATATTTACCCTTAACAGGAAAGGCTAAAGGCAATAAAGATCTCAGAGGAGCTGCAATCTGTGTATGCAGGGGAGACGGCCAGGGGAGGTTGAGGCATCACGTCGCTCCATGTCCGCAGGGACTGGGGGTGCCAGTGAAACTGCCATTTGCTAGTTTCAAAGGCTTTGTCAAATTTCACCATTCTCGGAATTCAAGCAGAAGGGCGGTGTGGAAAACGTACAATGAGATGTTACACCAGGAAGGTGAAAGGTGGAGGTCTGCACATCACCTGAGGCTGAAGAACCAGCCGTGCAGTTTGGGGAGCTGATTTTCTGGGGGAGATTGGCTGGTGACAGGCATCTCAGATAAAAGCAAAGTATGAACAAAACTACTCCAAACTCGATAATTAGTTATTGAGAAAGCGTATTGCAGAAGCAAAGGTCACTGCAATGCAGAAGAGAGGTATGGGGGGAAGAATGGCCAGGCCTTACTTGGGGATAACGACACCTCTGGTGTCACCCCAGAGAGCTCTGCTCAGGGCTCTGCAGTTGTTATCATCGAGTAGCAAATACTGTTGGCTTGTTGCTGTCGAGTTGCGTGTCAGGAAACTGCCCAAGGGATTGATCTAATGAGTCATGTCATACAGCCTAGAGTGACACTACCCGGGAAACCCGAGGCAGGGCTGTGCCAGGTTGCCTCTGGATCAGCAAGGGCTCCTCAGTGGCATTACTGCTCCTCCTTCCCAAAACCCTGAGAGGTGAGGGCTGCTTCTCTTGGGAAGGATGGATAACTGATCAGAAGAGGCCATTAATTCCACTTCCTTGCTGGGTACGTTTGAGCACGCTTACAAAAAAGCCCCAAACCAAAGCCATTTCCCTGACGTTACGTCAAGTTTACTTTATCTCTTCTACTACTTCTATATTATCCTGCCATAAATTGGTGCCTCCTTATATGTAATTATTAACTGACGGGTAGGAGTGGTATGCCTGGGAAAAGAAAAACTCAGCCAGTATTGCTGGGTGCTGCTATTTCATCACCAGTTTTTATTTTCATAGGCTATGAGGACAGCGGTCACTTTTTTCTGTAGTTGTTTTACAAGGTACAAAATAGGTCATAAATTAACAAGTAATATATAGGAGGGGACTGTCCAGATTTGACAATATCAAGGAAGCACAAGTTTCCCTCCGTGATAACAGCAGGCGTTCTGCAGCCTGCTCCAAGAAAGTCACGTAGGCCTGGCAAAGGTGGAGCTCTGCCTCCTGCTCCTCGGGGAGCATCACCACTGCCATAAACAGTGCTCTGGGTACAGAAAGTGACTAAGGTATAGTCATGGGGAGTCACACCAGAGTCCCTGCCCCAAAAGAGCCCACGGTCTGAAGGACAGGGCAGGTCATCCAGTGGTTTCAGGGAGTCCCCCTGGCCACCTGGGCTGCTCCCTCTGCTATTTCCATTACAAGACCAGCTTCCCTCCACTGAGTATAAAATCTCCATGAGAAATAAACACTCAGGGGTCTGGTCTTCTTTTCCTTTCAGTATGGATCGGGAATAACTGAATCCAATGTGTTTAACCAGAGTATGGCAGGTGGGACAAGAGCCTGGACCAATCCCTCACTCCATCCAACAGGAGCCAGAAGCAGAGTTTGAGCGTGCGGATGCTCAGAGGTAGCCACAGGCAATTTTTCTCCAGCTCCACCACAGCCGTTTCCCAAGTCAAACAAGGAATGGCTGCATCACAAATACACACACACACACAAAAGAGAAGGAACATCTCACGGCTGCAGATGTGCCGGACTCTAAATCAGACATTTCTCTTTCTGTGCCCCGAATGGGAGGAACTGCTAGAGGTGAGACTCGCTGACCTCTTGCAAACTCAACAGGGAAAGGCAAAGAGAGACAGAATCCTCCAACCACCCTTGAGATACTACGGCTGCAAGAAAGAGATATGGAAAGGAGCCGCGGGCACAGCCAAGGGGGGCCCTCAGCTGGCACAACACCAGCAGGAGAGCTGCATCTTTTCCCACCATCACCTTCAGGATCAAAACCTGCCCTTTGTTGCTCTTGAAGGTCACCTGCGATAACACATGACCTATCAGCACCTTTAATGAAAAGCCCAGCTGCTAAAAGCTGATTTTAAGAGTACAAAGAGCTTTTAGACTTCCAATAAATAGAGAAACAGACTCTTGTTTAAAAATAATTAAAAAAATCAAACACTGGAGTTGACAAAAATATCCTTTGCCTCTTAAACAAAGGAAGCAATTGAACTTTCACACAAGCTGGGATGAGAGATTTTGCAATGTCTAATCCAGAAGAAGGTATTTCATTTCCTCCTAATTTCGCTGAAGCATTTTTCAGTGGGCAGCGGAATCCAATTCAGAAAGACTCTGAGCAAAAGGCAGTGCTCATTTTCTACAAGCCCTTCACCTGCCTTTTTCACAAGGGAACTCCACGCAATCGCTGTGGCTTCGTGAGCCAGCACGTGGAGAGGGGCTGCCATTCTCCCCTCTGCTCTCCTCTGCCATCCTCCCATCTCACCATGAATCCCACTCCTTCTAATCTTGGTTATTGCCCCTGTGCAGGAGACCAGGGCTCACGACATAGAATCACAGAATCACAGAATCCTCATGGTTGGAAGGGACCTTTGGGATCATTGAGTCCAACCACAAAATAAAAAAAAACAACAAACTAAAATAATAAGAAAAAACAACCTAAACAAACAGACACAAACCAACAATCTCAGGCACTAGAGCATGCCCTGAAGTGCCATTTCTACATGTTTCTTAAATACCTCCAGGGATGGTGACTTCACCACCTCCCTGGGCAGGCTGTTCCAGTGCCTGACCACTCTCTCAGTAAAGTAATTCTTCCTTATATCTAATCTAAACCTCCCCTGCCACAACTTCAGACCATTTCTTCTGGTCCTGTCATTATTCCCTTGGGAGAAGAGCCCAACACTCACCTCTCTACAACCCCCTTTCAGGTAGTTGTAGAGGGCAATGAGGTCTCCCCTCAGCCTCCTCTTCTGCAAACTAAACATGCCCAGTTCCCTCAGCCTCTCCTCACAGGACTTGTTCTCTAGATTCCTCACCAGCTTGGTGGCTCTCCTCTGGACATGCTCCAGCACAACACAGGGGGTCCTGTCCCCTCGGGTCACTGAAACCACAGACACAGCCAGATGGCTGGTGTAAAATCACGGCAGCACATCAAACTCCCTCAAACCTCACAGCTGCTGGCTGAGAGGGGTTAAAGCAAGGGAGCAAATTTTCCTTGAAATGCCCTCGACAGACAGGCCCCTGTTTACCAAGCACCTGTTGCAATAATTTCATAGCTCCTTTATAGAAGCAGTGTGTTTTTCTAAGGTTACACAAAGGACATAAAGCGTGATTCAAGAAGAAAACTTGCAGGAAGGAGGAGAATGTAACTTAAGCCCCTGCACGAGAAAGTTTTCTGCATCATTTCCTAGAGAAGAAAAAAAAATGTGCTTAATGAGTTCATTGCATGATATGAGGCCAATGCAGTGGTTGTTCATGCTGGGACCCGTCTATGGGATGTGAAGGGAGATGGATGGCAGGACTGAGTTTCTGAGAGGTTTCAGCCTCGAGGAGGCCCCACACACTCCAAAATCCATCAGGGGAAAACCCCAGCGACACAACCTGTACAGCCACGGCAAGAGGAGCAAGTGCCGGCGAACACGTAGAAATACTGTTTTCACTTGGGCAAAATCTATTCTTAGCTCATGCTAAATATGGCAAAGCCTAACCAGAGACAACACCGTTGTATTCCTCCCAGATTAGTCAGAGAAGTGCTCTGCTACTCTTACCCCTTCCTCATTCCACACAGCCATCCATAAGCAGAATATGCAAAGTGCCTTCTCTCTCCTGGTGTTTCCATCTTGGAGCTCAAGTTAAAAATTCACCTAAAAGACCAAAGGCAAGACCTTTGTGTTCATTCCCTGGAGAACAATATTTAATCTTCACTCGAACGCCTGGCGGGGAGAAGAATAACGTGGAAGGGGAAGTGTTGTTTCATTAATGTTTAATTCTTAATGATTAAATACATTTTCATGGCAATTGTGATCCGAGGAATCTCTTCCTGCACCGGTGATTGAGACTTACTACTGTCCACATGCTTTGATCTGCTTTTAGAAAAAGGAATCACCCGACAACCAGGGAGAGCTGCAAATGGATGAGGAAAAAGACAGAAACCTCCAGCTGTACCTGTCCTTCTACAGGACAAGCGATTTGGAAAGCACAGCTCTCCTAGCAACAGGGTCATTCATTTTTAGGAGGCGAAAATGGGAGACACTGATAAGGAAAGACCCACAAAATCCACACAACATTTTTAAATGAACTTCAAATAGCATCTTCTTACTAAAACAAAGGGTGCTCCTATCGTGCAGTGGGTTCTGCTGCAGCAGCAGAAGCCCGTGTCCATGCTGGAGCCCACCCTGAACTCTCCTGCCGTTCACAGAGGGCTCTCCTCTCACAAGGCCAAGAGGAATGGGAGCTGCTGGCTGAAGATTTTGTGCTTTATTTTTCAAGAACACAAAAGAAAAAAAAATTTTGCCATGTTTGTGCTCAGAATGCATTAACTGATTCCAGGGATGCTCGGAGAGAGTCTGGGATGTGGGAGACAGAGACTGGAGCACGACCCAAGCGTCAGAGCACTGGCTGTACCAACCTGCACAGAATCATTTGGTTTTCTCCCTATCCCTGCCATTGCAAATATATACACAGCTAGTTCAGAATTCTCATTTTACTCAGCAAGGGGATCCACACGGCACAAACTTTAAAATAATGTTCTGCAGTCGCTGGGTATAGACCCCCAGATTTGAGCAAGGAAGAGTCGCGGTGTAGTCTGTGTGAAGTCTTACACCTCGGACTGTTTTGAACAGATTTTAATGGTTCTGGACGGATCTGAATTACGATTGATGTCTCAACCATTCCCTGGCAGTGAAACGTGTCAGTCTGGCAGCAGGTTCCCTCCTGATAACTGGGAGACAAGTTCATGCCTTGGGAAATTTTGCAGGTGATGCATCTCTTGCATATAAGCAAAGCTGTTCAATACGATTCACTTACCTGGAAATACACATTATTTTTTGATGTTGCTATTTCCTAGTTGACTGTAATTTCACAAACAACTGCATGACTAATCCCTGATGCTGGCGTTGTAACTGGTTGGACTTTAGGCTCACATCCTTCCATGTAAATACAAATCAGCTTCCTGTTGCTGTATTTCCTTGGAAAGAGCAACAGTTACGTTGACTGGAGGTGTCTATAAAAACATCACAAAAAACACGGTAAGAATCCCGAGAGGTATTTTCCAAAGAACTTAAAATAGAATCATAGAACCATTTAGGTTGGAAAAGACACCTGGGATCATCGAGTCCAACCATCTACCCTACTCTACAAAGTCCTCCCCTACACCATATCCCTCAGCACCACATCTAAACGTCTCTTAAAAACATCCAGGGGTGGTGACTCAACCACCTCCCTGGGCAGCCTATTCCAATGCCCGACCACTCTTTCTGTGAAGAATTCTTTCCTAACGTTCAGTCTAAACCTACCCTGTTGGAGGTTGAAGCCATTCCCTCTCGTTCTGTCATTAATTCCCTGTGAGAAGAGACCAGCACCAACCTCTCTACAGTGTCCTTTCAAGTAGTTGTAGAGAGTGATGAAGTCTCCCCTCAGCCTCCTCTTCCTCATACTAAACAGTCCCAGCTCCTTCAGCCTCTCTTTATATGATTTGTTTTCCAGGCCCTTCACCAGTTTCGTTGGCCTCCTCTGCACTGGCTCCAGCACCTCCATATCTCTCTTGTGTTGAGGTGCCCAAAACTGGACACAATACTCCAGGTGTGGCCTCACCAGTGCTGAGTACAGGGGCACAATCACCTCCCTACTTCTGCTGGTCACGCTATTTCTAATACAAGCCAGAATGCCTTTGGCTTCCTTGGCCACCTGGGCACACTGCCGGCTCAAAATTCATAGTAATAAATTAATGAAAAGTCAGTGGTGTTTATGTTCCCAAATGAAGAAGGCGGCTTTGTGAGTATTATTCCTTGTTCTCTTTTCAAAATCTAAATTTTACTGCAGTATTGGAGAGAAGCACATCCCAGCAGGCAGTCCAGGCTCACTGGCTCTGCTGGTGATTACACTTTACAATCCCATTGCATTCTAGAAAGTGGGCTGTGCAGAGTTTTGTCCTCTCTAGTTGTTAAGCCCGTTATCCTTGAAAATTAGCAGCCTTTCTGTAGATATAATCATACCCATACATAATAAACACCCTGCTGTAGCCTGGGGCCATGCTGCTGGGAAAAGAGCTGTGTGAAGCCTCCTTGGGGCCACCCTTCCTTGGGACCACCTCTCCTTGGGACCACCCTTCCTTGGGGCTACCCTGCCTTGGTGCCACCCCTCCTTGGGGTCACCCCTCCTTTTCTCAGGAGCTGTTCTTAAGCTCAGGCCTTTGTCCTCACCCAGTCTGGGTATGCCTGTGCCATGCGTTTTGCCCGTCCTGACTTGACTTTCTGGCTGTGGTGCCACAGGGCTCAGAGGACCAGGGAAGGGTCTGTCCCCAAAGGGGTGTCCGTCGCCAGGGAGGTGTCCATCCCTAGGGGGTGTCTGTCCCCAGGTGCCAACCTCTTGCTAGAGAGCGAGCAGAAGGATGCGTATCTGGCCCCAAATTCGGGTCATCTCCCGTTGCAAGCCCGTTTCTTCTGTCCACGTGCACCCACTGTCAGCTGCCAGTTCCCAACTCTTGTTTATCGAGTGCCAAGATAATAGCAGAACATCAAACAGGAGTCTTCCTCTGAGAAATGCAAACACACCCTTTTCATTTGCTCGAGCGCGGGTTTTGCTAATGCTTCCTGGTAATTACCGTCACTGCCATCCTGCAGGTTACCCTGTTCCCGTCACAGCTTACGTAGCTGTTCGGAAGAGGCACCGATGCAGCAGACTTCAGTGAGCCCGGTCTTGCAGACATAAGTAATTGAAAAATAGGTGCTTTGTTGGCAGTGCCCGCGCCCAGGAGCACAGCAAGGTGTCAGCAGGCACCTGGACCATGGATGGAGGAAGCCTCGGCCAAGTAGCATGGGACGGAGCCGTGCTCTGCTCCCTGCCCCCAGGAAGCAGCTGCTTTTAGGAGGGGATCTTCGTTAGGAGCTTGTTTGGTGACAGGCTCTACCCCACCACCAGCTCCTGCACCACAGAGGGCTGGGTGGGAGTGTGCACCATGCTGGCTGGGGCTCACCACGGGTTCCTTTGTCTCCAGAGCTCCATCCCACCAAGCTCATGTGTCGGTATTAATTAGGCTCTGCACTTGGATTCAATTAGAGACAGGAAAGTGGATCTCCTCTCTCTGATTTGAATCCGAGCATCTCCCCATTTTTTTTCCTTGCCTGCTTTGAATCTAGATAACGCTGGCCATAAGAGCAAACGGAGAAAACGGGGAGCACCTTTTCCTAAAGAGCCAGCTCTGCTCTTACAGCCAACCAGAAAAGGGGCAGGGGGAGCAACACTGAGCCCAAATCACAGAATCGCAGAATGGCTGGGGTTGGAAGGGACCTCTGGAGATCACCTAGTCCAATCCCCTGCCAAAGCAGGGCCACCCAGAGCAGTCTAGACAGGAACACACCCAGAAGGGTTTTGAATATCTCTGGAGAAGGAGACCCCTCACCCTCTGCAGGCACAGGAAAGAAGTTTTTCCTCATGTTGAGATGGAATTTCCTGTGTTCCAGCTTGTGTCCATTGCCCCTTGTCCTGTCACTGGGCACCACTGAGAACCTCTTGACAACTTCTTGACAAATCCCTCTGTAAGCAAAAGCTTCTTTCCAGGTTATGAACTTTCCCCTTTTAAATAAAAGTAAAACATGCTTATATTTTAACGACCTCAATAAACGAAATCACTAACAAGAGAGCAAACAGACTGTTAACAGCCGAACAAGAAGATTGCTTTGAATTAGAAACATCTCTGCAACCATTTAATTGCTTGAAGGCTAAGCAATAAAACACTGTAGGAAATTCCCCGGGTCCCTCTTCCAGAAACCAGCGTACCCTTTTTTCCTCAATTAAAAAAAGAAAAAAGAATGTCACCAACATCATTTAAATGTTTATTGATGGGTAAAGAAAACAAACATGAAGAATGTCTGTTCCCCTACTTCATCTTTCCTTCGCATGTAAAATTTAGATATATAGCTATCTATAACTTTAGACAAAGCCATTTCAGTAGATCCTATCAGTTACTCATGTCCCTTCTCTCTCCCTCACCAATATCAGCAAATAAATGTTCTCATGAAATTGCAAATAAAAAAAATACAGAGCACTGGTAAATAGGAGGCCCAAAGATGGAAACCCAGATCATCAGCTCAGTTCTACACAGACCAGGAAACAGATCAGCCATTTCCATGTAAAGCACTCTAAGTTGTTAAATATTTTTGAAGGCAAGTCTTTGAAGCATTTCTCTAAAATGATGCATTACCTACTAAACATTTTACACCATGCTGCGTTAAATATATCAGGGGGTAACAGCTGAAAATGAGTGGTATTTTTCCAGCAACTTTCATACAAATTGTGTCTTGGCAGAATTGGCGACACGACAGCACTTAAATCAGGCAAAAGACTCAAGATGCATTTCAAATAGGCTACAGAACAGCCTGGAAGGAATAGGATGTGGAGAAATATAGCTCTTTGCAGGGGCAGAAGCTGCTAAGGAGAAGGCTTCCAGGCCACGACTGCCTGAAAGGACAGGAAAAGGGCTGGTGCTCCCTGAAGGGGAGGAGAAGGAGAAAGGGGAGGCAAAAACCTATCCCAGGCAGCCAAGATGAGATTTCTTAAGATGATATTTTAGTCCTCCCCCATCCAGGCCATACATTTGTTTGTATTAAACAAAATGATCATATTTTTCACTTGTCCTGCAGGGCATGAAGAGGTGAAAAGTGGAAATGGATAGAAAATTCACATTCTAGAGTGCATTCTCCACAGAGGAAGACTTATCCTGTGGCCTAAAAACCTCTAAAGCCATGACAACATCAAGCCAAAAGGAAGGAAAAGAGCAAATCTGTGCTGCCCTCCAACTTTTCATCTTCTGATGCCCATCAAGAACTACCCTACACTTCAGGTGCTGAAATCAGTCAAAAGCTTTATCTGCACTTTTAGCAAGGAGCCAGGCTGCAGTGAATTAACCCTTCCAAGGGGTGAGAGACCCAGGTCTGAAGCTGATGCCGTGCTGGACCATGACCCAGGTTCGACCGGAGCTGAGTCACCATCCTCACATGCTTGCAAAACCCGTGGCTCACCAGGAGCAAAAGGAGAGCAGGAGAGCTGCTGAATGTCCACTGGAGACCAAAGACCTGGGGCAAGGCCTGGGCTCTCTTTCACCCCAGCTGCACTCAGCCATACACAAGGCCTTGCTTCTTCAATGTACCTGACCTTGTGTAAAAGGTGCAAACACTCTCAGAAAAAAAAAAAATAATAAATGAATCCTTCCTCAATACAGTTTTACAAGCCAGGTGTTAAAATGTGTAAAATTTTATATGGGTGTGTTCTGCTGGAGGTGTACAAGTTGGAATTGAATTATCATAGAACGGTTTGGAGTTGGAAGGGGCCTTTCAAGGTCACCTAGTCCAATCTGTCGGCAGTGAGCAGGGGCATCTTCAACGAGAGCAGGTTGCACAGAGCCCCGACCAACCCAACCGTGAATCTTTCCAGGGCTGGGGCATCTCCCACCTCTCTGGGCAACCTGGGCCAGTATCTCACCACTCTCGTGGTGAAACATTTCTTCCTTATATCTAGTCTAAATCTACACTCCTTTAGTTTAAAACCATTATCCCTTGTCCTACAACAGGCCCTGCTAAAATGCTTGTCCCCATCTTTCTTATAACCCCCCTTGAAGTATTAAAAGGCCACAATAAGGTCTCCCTGGAGCCTTCTCCTCTCCAGGCCGATCTTCTCCAACTCTCTCGGCCTGTTCTTTGCTCTTTAAATCACGCTGTTGACTGGATCTCTGTGGTGGAGATAAGGCTGGGGTGCTCTTTGCCACTGCTGGCCTCTAGGAGAGCTGCTCCGTGCCACACACAATGTGTATATACATATATATACACACACACAGCTGCCAGGTGGACAAGCGCTGGCAGGAGGCTCACATCACTGCTGTGTGAAGGAAAACCTGCCCTGTTCTCCTCAACCGCATAGTTAAAACCCAGAGCCTGCTGCTGTATTGGCAAAAAACATCAGAAACGTGCAATTCGGTGTTTAACGGTGAACGCCCGGGCCGAGCCTCGGGAAGAGGAGGACAGGAAGAGCCCTGTCCCTGGAGCCAGCGCCCGGCCGGAGGTACAGCGAGGCTCTCGCACCCGTCCCGAGGCCTCGGTGCCGTCCCCGGCCTCGGCTCCCCCCGCGGCTCCTCCTGAGGGGAACCGGGGACGATTCAAATGGCGACCTCCCGCGGCGGCCTCCCCGGCCCGTGGTGCACCGCGGCGCCAAGATGGCGGCGCCCAGGGAGGGCCGGCAGGCTTGCGGCGCTCCGCCGTTCCCGGGCACCGAGAGCGGCCCCTTCACCGGCGCCGCGGGCTCCGGAGCGGAGGAGCAGTCCAAGAAGCCGTGCCGAGCCTGCACGGATTTCAAGAGCTGGTTCCAACAGCAGAGGAAGCAGGCGGCCCCGGGCGGCGGCGGGGTGAGGCGGCGGTTTCCCCGGGGAGAGTGGGGGGCGTGGGGAACCCCCTCTGTTATCTCCGGGGACCTGGGGGAGCTGTCGTACCTCCAGCCCCTGCAGAAATGTGGAATGGGTCTCTGTCCTGTCCCCCCAAGTGTGATGGGGCTGTGTGGCCGCCTCCTGAGGGTGTGAAGGAGCCAGGGGCAGGGTTATCCCTGTGTGGGGGTGTGAAGGGGGCCTCCATCTTCTCCTCACCGGGTGTGAAGGGCGGCCCTGTCGTTATCCCCCACAGAGGGTGTGAAGAGCCTATGTTCCCCCATCTCTGCCTCCCACCTGAGGCCAAAGGGGCTGTTTCCACACCAAGCGCTAGCATCCTCTTCACAACCCTCTCTCCTGCTCCAGGATGGGACAGTTGCAGAGGAGAAAGGGCCACCCCCGAACTGTCCCCTTGACAGCGAGCAGCTGGGCCGCAACACCTGGGCCTTCCTGCACACCATGGCAGCCTACTACCCTGACCGTCCCACCGGTGCCCAGCAGAAGGAGATGAGAGAGTTCATCAATCTTTTCTCCAAGTTTTACCCCTGTGAGCACTGCGCTGAGGATCTGAGGGAAAGGTGAGTTGCTTCATCCTTGGGTTTTGGTATTTTTTGGTGGCTGCTGTTGAAGGGGCCAGCCTGAAATGCTGGGCTGCAGCAGCTGTTTGCATACTAAATTGCAGCAGCTATTTGCATATCAGCAGCTCTTCCTGCTGTTGAGGTTTGTAGCTACCTGAAGTGATTTCTTCCATTATTGCATCAATCAGAGATACACTTACTCAGAAAACAAATACCTTTTCTCATGCTGTTAGGTTGCGTGCTGCCTCCAAGACTTCCCTGAGGTGATTTTTGGATTTTTCTGGTTCAAACTGGACTTGTGCTTAGTTGTGGAATTACACTGGGACTTGAAATAATTAGGCTTTCAGGAGGCAAGTGTTCTTCTACCCCCAAAAATCCCCTTTATTGGCAACCTCAGCAGTGGAGGCAGAAACTGAAATGGACTGTGATGTTTGGTAAAGTTTTCTACTCCTGTTACTGTCAGCTTTTTTCTCAAAATTTCAACTCCTCTTTTCTGGATGATGAATATACACACAAAAAAGTCTGAAACCTAATTATTGACTTAGCAGGCATCACGTAGCAAAACAACTGCTTAGTGGTTTTTTCATTTATTATTCTATTTTTTATTTATTTGGTGTTTTCCATGAGCTCAAGTACTTATTGCTTTTTATCATAGATAAGCTGTTTGACTCCTGTGTCTTCCAGTTGACCAGACTAGGCAGTGAATGAAACTAAAGCCAACTCCAGCCATCAGTATTTTATAGGGGAGGTTTGGCCTCTGAGAATTACTGATCTCTGTGTGCTTTTTTCTGAGTTCTCTTTAGGACTCTCTCAGGACTCCATAGCAGAAAAGGCGACTCTGGCTGTCTGTGTGCTATGTGCCCGCTTTGAGTATTGAAGTTGGTGGCTGTAAAGAAGTAACATTTGTTTCTTCTTCCCTGTTTGCAGATTGCGTACAAATCAGCCTGATACTAGCAACAGAAATAACTTCTCCCAGTGGTTGTGTGTTCTTCATAATGAAGTGAACAGGAAACTGGGGAAATCTGAATTTGACTGCTCTCGTGTGGATGAACGCTGGCGGGATGGTTGGAAAGATGGTAGTTGTGATTAATCCATAGAGAATGCGTTGGAAATCTAACAGACCAATTCAATATGGCCATGAGTCACTACAGGGAGATGTGTGAGTAAATAACTGTGTGGTTGCGTGCTTGTGTGTGTGACTGATGTGGCTTGCGGAAATAAAGGTAAACCAATTCTAAAAGTAACTTTGAAAATCTTAGCCTAATAATATTTTGATAAATTATTACATAAATATATTACCTGAGGGATTGAGGCCTTACATTCAACACAGGAATTGCTAGGAACCTGTGAAATTAAGCCACTGACAAACTCATGGAGACTTTTTCATAACGACATTTCATTATTTTGGGGGCGTTTCTGTGACTAGAATTTGTTTTCCCTGAACATAGGTGTAGAGGGCTCCCTGTGCCATTTTACTTTTATCTGCAGGTATTACTCTGATGTTTTAGAAAATGCATCTGATTAATTGTAATTTTAATTTCTGTTGTTCTGATGGCACAAAACACAGCATGAGTTTTCTCCAAGTCTGTACTCCCGAATCTCTCTTTCTGAGATTCTTCCATGCTTGTTTGTAAATTTGCATCCAGTTCCTTTGATAAAAGGCCTGAAGGCAGGTGCATTTAATTTAAATACTAAAGCCCAGATTTCTCATTTTGTGTTTGTGTTTCAACTCACCATGTAAGAGGGCATCGTAGAAAGGAAAATTAAAGCAGGACAAAAAAAAAACCCCCACATCTGATAAATGGAATGAAGTATCAGCTGGGTGAAATTCAAATGTTTTAAATTGATTGCTAATTTTCTTTGTATTCAGAAATGGTATAATGATAAGTTCTACTGAAATAATTATTCTTAAAGCCCATAACCTCTTTGTCTCTGTTGTGATCTTCTGTCTGTTGTGAAAATAGCTTGAGACTGATACCTGTAATGAAGCATATTTAGCTTTGTTTATCATACGGTATTTCTGAGGTGTCACTCTAGTTTTGAAATCCTTGATTGGTACTTGCTGACCTGGTCAATCCCCTGATCTGGTGTTATCCCCTAGCTAAAAATCTTTGTAGAACAAAAGGACTTTGCAAGTCCCCTGCAGTATTTGAGTCCTGCCTAAGACTGCGATGTCAGCTTTACATGGTATTTATTGCACAGGGGACTCAAAGGAGTCCCTGGGGTAGATTCCCTCTGTAGAGACTGCTCAGAATCCAGTGCTATGTATATTTTTTCCTAGGTAAAATATACCGCATCAGTATATTGATACATAAATGTGCATTTCAGCTTCAAGTGAAATAGCAGTGTGATTTACACCACAACACATATAAACGTGTCTCTTTTTATAAAGAGACAGCCTACAAAAAAAAAAAAAGTCAAAAGAATTTCAAGTTCTTAAAGTAGGTAGTGATGTCATGCCCTTATTGCATTTCTGGCTGTGAAGAGTTCGCAGAAATTTGCACAACCCATGACAATAGTAGGCTTTTTCCTTCTGTACTTCCTGCTGAGGTTTTCTTGCGTGTTTTAGTGAGCTTCCTTATTTCATGCACTACAGTACATTTGTAAATTTACTCTTGCTGATAGAGCGTTACCTGGAAATGTTAATGAGACTTATTATAAAAGTATTAGAGTGATGACAGCTCATATCTAAGAACTTCGGTCTTCAAACCTGTGTACTAAACCTTAGTGTTTAGTAAAGCAATAAGAACTTTGAAAATACATTTGAATGTTTTGTGATGTACTCAAGTTCTTTGTAGTGGTTAAAACAGGAGGAGACAAATTTTATGGACGTGTTATTGAAGTTTTTTTAATGTAAGAATGTTTCTAAACACAAACCCAACAAAAACGATAACAAGGTACTTCATGAAGATAGCAATCTGACTTGTGACTTGAAAGTATGATGCGGAAAATCGCCCTATTAACATGTAGAATTTCTTAGAACAATTAAATTCCAGCCCTGGGATTTTCTCTTTTCAGTAATAAACTCAGTCCCCGAAACAAAGCACATTGGTATCTGCTATTGGAGAGAGGGCCAACAGAAAGGCTGTAGCCCTGCCCTTTTGTCAGGCCTGACCTGAATTGTCCAGTTCTGTCAGGGTAGTTTTAGCAGCTGGGGGTGTAGACAGGCATTTTCTTCTGGACTTTGTTGTTTTAGAGGAGGAATTTACTGTTCTTCCTTTTCAGTCTGCCCTCTGCTATTCTCTGTGACAATTTCATCACGCATGGAGCAGATGATGAGATTTCTTCCAGCGTAAATTTGCTTCACTGTAAACAAGCAGGTTGGTAAAACACCTGTCTCATCCTTTTTTTGTCTTAATACTGAAAGTGGGCTGGGTCGGTGAGTTCCACGTGCTTGTGCAAGCACACTTGATCTCTGGGGCTGAGTCCTGGGACCACTGCTCTCTTCTGCTGGCAAGCTGTTGGCGATGGGCAGGTGCGTGGTAACCTTCCAGTGTACTGCAGCATCTGTCTGCATATTAAGAGTGTAGAGAGGAAAATAAACGTGTATCCTGCTCAAAATCTAGGGGAGTAGCTGTGGCGACACAAAATTTTTGTCGCCTTGTGTTCAAGGAGGTGGTAGATGTGTGGAGAAGGAAAAGCCCCTCCTGCCAGCAGTGCAGGGGTAGGGGAAGAGCCTTAAAGCTGAAGCCAGCGTCTTTAGCAAATGCTTCCTAATAATGAGGCCACCAGCTGTGGCTGTTAGGATGTTATTAGGGCGCTTTGTAACTTTGCTAAGTAGCCATTTGGTAAAAATTTATGCTTGCCCTCTGTTCTCTCATGTTTCTGGCTTTGCATGAGAGCTTTGACTTAGGTATTTCTCAGGCATATTGTTATCTCTGTTGACTTGAGCGTGTGGGGAGGGGAGGATTATTTTTTTTGCTGCTCATTTGTACCACATCTCAAGTTTTAATCTTATGTAAGGAATTTCTATTGAAGATACTTGTATTTGTGTACAGAAAATTGTGAATTCTCTTCTAAATGCACTTGATTAAATCTAGTTTTAAAAATACTTGTATTCAAATTATATTTCCTGTTGATGTGAAAATAATAAAGCAACTGAGTTCATTCCTGGCTTCTCTGCTGCATGAGACCTTAGGAGAAGGCATCATATAGTGCTGGTGTGTCAATCCTTCACATGCCAATGTATTTTCATCTGAGCTTGATTGCTCAACTGAGGTTGTGTGATTCTGTCTGTGTATGAATCAGACAAAGTAGAGCTGCAACTGGTCCTTTTCTGTGGTGCTGCTGAACTGACACAGTTCTCTGTGGGCCAAGAAGCTACAAGAATGCAGTGATTTTGTACAGCAGATCCTTCCCTATCAGACTGGAGTATGGTTTTATGTGGGGAGCAGTGGGATTTTTTTATGGAGTTCAAGTGTGGGGAATTTTTTTTTGTTGTTGTATGTTTCTAACAGCATTAAGGGTAGCGTTACAGTTGGGAGTAGATCAAATCTTGCTGAGTTTGAGCAGGATGGCAAGGTGTTATCTGCTGGAGGGCAACATTTGTTAACTACATATTGACCACGCAAGCATGCACATGCCATGGCATTTCCCAGAAAGGAGCTTCCTATCAATAGGGAATCCCTTGCAAGACAAAGGACAGTCAGGATCAGATGCTGCCTAAGGAGATTGTGGGACCTTCCTCCAGAGCTGCTCCTGTGTAACAGGCACCTGGGCAACCTTTCAGCTTCACAAAGGACTTACTGTTTTCATGGACTGGTTTGCATTCGTAGCTCTAATTTTTTTTTTCTCTTCTTTTTTTTTTCCCCCTGAAAGCAAAGAGCAGGGAGACTCATGGGAATTGTCCACTTCATGAATGGGAGGCAGAGTTGCTTAAGCAAGTAACAAGTGCAGATGTTGGCAAAAGCACCACTCTGTCTTTAACATTTTTTTAGGGATTAACTGTTCCTTTGCAGTGTGTTGGGTGTACACAGTCTCCTGTTTACAGTAAGATTCCCAAGAGTCGCTTTGCTTGCATGTGTCTTTTGCTCCAGCCTGTTACAGGCAGTGTGGGATATTTCTTCCTGTTGGAGTTTTACAGGCTTGGAGAGGGTAGGGTTTAGATTTTGCTTTGCTTTTTACCTCTTCCTATCGGCACTTTTTTTTTTTTCCCCCATTCCTGGAGTGGCTGCTCAGGTTTTTTTTCTGAATGATGGAGAGGAGGTGGTCAGTATTTTGTGTAGTCAGGAATAAACACTTCAGTAGAAACTGCCAACAAAGTTGCGTGAAGACAAATCTCCATTTTGTAGGCTAATAGGAAATATATAATAAAGCAAATAAAGCAAACCCACAGCTAATAGCGTATAGGCAAATCAGCAGTTAGAACATTGAGGGCTGTCTGAGGGGATGGGGGTCACCGTTGTGGCCAGCTGGAGCACTGACCTGGAGTGGCAAGTCCTGCAGGGAACCTGTATGTGAACAATAAGTGATGCTTCTGAGCTGCCTGTCACAGGCAGTTCAGGTGTGTTTGCACCGATGCACAATTAATTCACAGTCGAGGGAGCTGGTGGTAGCTGGTGTGCAGCATCCATCTATCTACTGTGCCTCAGAAAACTTGCCACAACTCGCAAAACTCTGGAACAAAGGGTGGTTCCTACCAACTGAGGATAAATGGGACTCAGTACCTTTCTCTGTGCTGATGCTGGGGTATCTGTTAGTGCTGTCAGTTCCTCATTTTTCTAATTATTCTTAATGTTTCCAGAAGTAAAGTTGTAACAAGCAGCACTAGTGTAATTGCCAAGCTTTGAAACTGTTCCATTCCCCTTGATGTGTGAAAATCCCGTCTGCACATACTGGGCTAGTGAAGGGTCGCTAATCCAGCCTGGAAAGTTACACCGGCGTTGGTCTGGGCTCACAGTCTGTCACGGTCTAGCACTTAGATGGTGGCTCTGGCTTTCGGGGTTGCTGAGTTTTCCCCCTGCCTCCCATCGCCTGGCTGCGTTGCTTCCTGCTGAAAGGTGCCCTCCGCTTCTGCACGTTGTGCTAGTGCAGGCTGCTGGGTTTACTTTAGGGAACTCCTAATGCAGAAACCTCTCCTTGGTCCCAGCTTTTCCCTCCATTCCATCATATACCATCCTGCTGCTTGGCTCCTCTTGTCTGTGACTGCAATGTGTTTCACAGGGGTGAAGCTAAGGAGAAAATTTGCTTTGCATCCTAAGCAATCAAACAGTAGAGGGCAACAAAGCACGCCTTTGGTTGACTTGCCTGTCTCTCACACTTCCCTGGAACAGCAGACTTGTCCAGATACCGACTGTGCTTCCTCATGCTAGTCCCTTTCCTGTGGTTTTGGAAGGAGATTTTGGTGACTTCAGTTACTTTTCAAACGAGTGTGCAATACCTCCTGTATAATTACCTAAATGAGGGATGTGTCACTTCTCTGCCCTGCAGCTAAAATCTGCACTTGGAAGTATAACAAAACGCTGTCTGGATGCAATTTCTAGTATGTTTCCTACATGATCTTCAGCCCACAGCTGGTCATATATGGATAAGTTCTGGCTTTTTTATCAGGTCATTAACATGGAAAGGGCAAATGAATTTTATCTGATGATTTTGTAAGTCACGTTCTTACACGGCGCACTGTGTGTGTGTACTACAGGGCATTGCTTGCTTGTAGGAAAGCAACTTCAGCTGTGGCCAGCTTTCAGGTGTCCTCTTGGTGGCAGGGGCTGTGTTGGGTTACCTCCTGTGGCTTGCTTTCTTCCTCCTGTGGCCTCAGCCAACAGCAGATGGGAGCCAGATGTAGACCTTGCTTAAAGGAGAGCTGGTCCATGCTGTTGTGCCACATACAATCTTTTTACTGCTTGTGCAGACACGTGTGGGCTCGTGCACAGACCAGACAGAGGTAAGGGGAACGTTCATGATGCAGGCATTGTTTTCAGTCAGAGAAGGGATCAAACTTATTTTGCATGGTTGTCATCTGCTCTGGATGCTTTATGGAGGAAAAAGAGGATTTGGAAGGAAGGTCACAAGACAGTCATGACTTCAGCAAAGCTGTTCCTTTTGAGATACAGGGATGCAACCCAACTTTTCTGCATGGGAAGAGGTGGGAAGAAATCCCACAGAGTTTGATGGGAGCCTTGCTTTGAATTAGCAGATCCATGAGAAAGAAAGCAGCTGAGTTAAATTAATGTCTTTCCCCTAGCAGACACTAGGCAGCTATTTCATGCAGTCTCTCAAAGCCTCCATTTTTCTTGGAACACCAAGCTTTAGGTTTAAACTCAAGTCTCTGTATAGGATGGCGCTGGATAGGAACTTTTCTTTCAAATGCTGAGTACAGTTAGGTAAAGTTGGGCTTTCCCTGCTTCTTCCATCTTTGACATCTGGCCCCAACTACCAGCAGTGCGAACAAGTGGATTCTGTGACTGTGCCTCATGTCATGCTTCTTAGTGGGGTAAAAGATACACAAGGTACATAAGACAAGGTCTGTATGGCTAGAGCATGTGGTTGGAGACTCAAGAGATCAAAATTCAGTCCTTAGTCATAAGCTTCTTGCTAGACTCCAGGTAAGTCACTTCATCTTCTGTAGCTGCACTTCCCCTTCTGCAAAGTGGGAATAAAAATAGTGGTTTCAGCAGCCTTTGCCTGCATTTCCTATTTAGATGAAAATCTTTTTCAGGGAGGCTATTTTAATGTGCTTGTGCTGCAGAGTCCTGGGCCTGAGATTGTTTGCTGTAATAAAATTACTCATCTCAACCCATCCCACAAATCTCCTTTATGTCAGGTTACATCTTTCTTTTGAATCCGAGGACCTGTTTAGTATTTTCTATGCTCAGTTTAAGAAACGAAGTGTTTCTTTTTTTTCAGTACATCACTACAAATACCACATGCGTTACGCAAACATCGTGGCCCTTATTTCCCCAAGAACTCGCGCCGTGGATCTTGCTTTGTTGTGTAACGCGAGCAGAAACGACAATAACAAAAGGGCTGAGCTGGGAGAGCTCCTTTGGCAGCAAAGCTTGCTGTAGCTCAAATGAGAATTGTAGAAGCTCTGCATGTCAAAGCATGGCTCGAGCTGCTCGGAGGCTGCCCCGTGCCCTTGTCAGCTCTGCCGACGTTACCGTACCTGCTTAGCTGCAGCACCGAGCAGGGAGCAGATGTCAACCACCAAAGTCAACTTGTTGGTCAGGCCCTACACGATGTGACTCACTGTTGTGGTCCTAAGGAGGTCGGTGTGGAAAACAGCTAGGGATCTTATTTTCCTTTCCTCTAGCTCCTCCCAAGGTGGTGTGTACCTTCGTGTAGGCAGAGTTCAGCCTGGTGACCGGATCAGATTAGATTACTGGTTTGCCAAAAACCCCAAACTTTTCGTGCTATGAAATATTTTGAGAAGAAGCAAATAATAGTTTTACTAGATGAGACACCAAACCTGCAATTGCACTACTGGAAAGTATTTTGAAACCCTCTGGGGTTTTTGTTCAGTTCAGTTTTTATGCAAGTACTGAGATATTAACTCTTCTGTTCAAAACAGACACTATCTCAATTAATTGAATTCTGCTATCCAAATCTTCCCTTGACACTTTCAATTAGTAAAGTTTTCTGCATTTTTTTTTCTAGCATACTTATCTTGGGTTTATACTTGCACAGTAACTGCTGAATCCCACCTGAGAAATGGCTGCATTTTAGAAGTGGATGAGTAACCAGCTAATAAATGATTTTCCAGATATTTTTGGATCTCTTAGGGTGGAGGGCATTAAGTAGCTTTCTAGTGATAGCATGCTAAGGTATTGCTAATCAGGAAGTCCATTCTCTCTGTTAGTGAATGCTATGAATTTCTAAGCACCTCTCAAATATTTCCATCAACTCTCTTGTTTTTCTAGAGACTAATGGCTGAAAGCAGTAATAGCCAAACTCTAATGAATGTCGAGCGAGGCATTTCAGAGCAACAAATAAATGAACATATATCAAAGTACTGCTTCTCCCGTGCTGCCCAGGGAATGTGAAGGGCAAGCTGTTTTACCGCCCACGCTCGTGCAAAAGGCAGTGTCAGACCTCGTGGAGCTGCGGAAGCCGGTGGGCTGTAAACCGTGGCCGGAGCCTGGCTGGCTCCCTCGGGCCGCAGCGAGCCTGCTTTCAGCTTATTCAGATTGCTCAGCCGAGGCAGCCCTCACTATAAATACATTGTCAAAGCTGTTCTGAAAACAGGGCGGTTTCACATCACTACTTTATTGTAGAGAAGTTAAGTAGAAAGTGTGGCTGATTATTTTGCCTGCCAAATCAGGAGCATCCCGCTGCTACCCTCTGCCACAGAGAAAACATGGTCGATCCTGGTAAAGAAATTGAATTAACTCGTCTTGTCCCTTGCTGGGCTTCCTATGGGCCATCCAGCGATCCCAGTGCTGGGATTGTGAAGCAGGGTGCATTAGCCTCAGCCATCTGCTTGGAAATTTTTGCAAGTATGTTCTGCTTCACAGAGTGACGCTAGCATCACTTAAAATCCTTCAGCTGACAACAGGTAACTTGGTAAGCTTTCATAAACCGGTTATGTTCAGCCATATGTCCTTGAAAAACATCGCCGCTCTTAGCTCTGTAGAGGTAGTTGAAGTCAGACCTTCTCTGGGTGGGTAGGGCTGACTCCAACAGGCTTTGGAGAAGGAGAAAGCCCCACATCTTGTCTCCTCAAGGTTGTCGTGTCCACATACTTACCCCTGGGTAAAGACCTGATTGCTTTTTTCTCTTGGAGACAAACATTAAGAAGTCAGTGTGACTACAAGAAGCAGGAGGCAAACCCACGTTTTCCACTACCCTTGATTAAACTGTGTAAAATCAAAACACGGACAGATCTCAGGCACTCGTCTGCGTGCCGCTCTGTTTGCTCCCCGTCACTGCAATCCAGAGGGAATGGTAAATGCAGACACAACTTGTTCAAACTGAAGAAATGCTCGGGAAAGTGCCATTTCCAAACGTTGTTCTTTTCCCCCATTTGATGGGGAAAGAATATTCAAGATGCAATATCCTTTCCGGTTATTGGCTGGCTCGGTGTATCTGTTAGCTTATTTGCAGCAAAAGGAAGTGAAACAGAAGTGCAGTTTGCATGTCGGGTAGAGATAGCTGCTGTGCTTTATCTGTGCTGTAGCAGGGGGGAAAAAAAGCCAGCACAACATGACGTGAAAAACGATTGTATAAACATACTGCAGACAGGCAGAAGTTGGAGAGATGAACCTGGAAGAAAGCGGACAAGTTTAGAAGCAGGGATTTCAGTGGGGATCTTGCCTGATGCATCACGGTCATGGCCTGAAGCGTATAAACCATTTATCTGTCTGGAAATGGTTACGATTTGTTCTATGGTAGCATCTAAACGATTCAAGCAGTATCTCGGTCCCTTGTGCTTTGCATTGTTCAAAGTATGCCTGTCCCAGTTGGTACAGATGAGCTGGGCAAGACATGTTAGGAAGGGGGAGGATTGAAGTGTCTTTCCCAAGGTCACCAGAAAACCCAGAGCAGACCCCAGAGGTCTGGGTGATGCCCTGTGCAGCAGCCCCGGGAACACACTGCTCTCCTGCACGTAGGTCCTGCCACCCAGCTTTCCAAATGCCAGTGGTTTTCTGAGGGTCTGTCCACAGCCTTTTATGTCCGTGAGCTGCTCGCATGGCACAGCCCCACCTGGGACGTGGCAATGGCAATGGGATACCCACTCACGGGTGAGGTGTGGGGCATGCTGAGCCCAGCCCAGACAAGGGAACCTCCCTGGCACTGGCCACCTTCAGGGACCAGGGCTGCCATTGCCTCCCTGCGTAACTCCAGGCTGATGGATACAGGATGGATTGTTCTCAAAGCATGGAAATGATTTTTGAGAACACTAGGGCAGCTGCTTCAAAAAATCTCACCTATGGTAAGCCCTTTAAGTAAATACAGTCTTTGTTCGTAAATCTGCAATTCAGGGATGAGCCGGTGATGCTCTTGTCACTGGGGTGCAATCCCTTGGCCAGCCCCATGAGATATCCTGCCAGAGGAAAGCAGGAGGGACCAACCTGGCATTGTCTTCGGAGCCTTTTTTTTAATTTTTTTTTTATTTTTGCATAGTAAAATGTGATTTCTACTGAGCTGGTGACATTGGGGAACGAAAGGCTGAAATCTGCTTTTCCTGCTGCGAGTCAGAAATAGATCTGGAGAGATGATGACTCACCTGTAATTGAGAAAAACTGAATGGCATCATCATGGGCTTTACCGGTTAAATCCTGGTTCCACCTGCCAGAAAGAACAGACCGACAGAGCCGCAAAAGGCCAAAGCGAGCTGGAGAGGGGGCCCAGCGCACGGAATTCTTCGCTTTCTTACAGCATTTGGCATGTAAGGGGCTTCACACGCTTGGTACACGCGTACCCCCTGTGATCCCACGGCACCAGACCCTGCACGGGGAAACGGAGCCGTAGGGGATGGCAGGTGGGGAGGAGAGCTGGTGGTGGAGCCACGAGAAGCCCCCCCTCTCCAAGCCCCAAGGGGAGACCTGCTCGGTGCCAGCAGTGCACGCCTGCTCCTCCCTGCCACTTTCCCTGCAGTTCCCGTCCGAAGCAGAGATGATGTCAGAGTTGTCATGGCATCGGTATCTATGGAACCGGGATCATCATCACGGTGCTACGAAAACTAACTCGGGAGATGGTCCTGGAGCCGCGGGGGGGAACTCCCTTTGCAGTAATTGAGGGTTTCCCTCTGTAAGGTTCCTCTCTATTTTTCCTCCTTCCTGCTGTCCCTGGGGAGGGAGCGGGGACAGGGCTTGGCCTCCTCCCGTCCCACGGCAGCTCCGGGTGCCTCCTTTCCTGCAGGAGGGAAGCAAGAGCTTCAGCCCCATCGAGCTGCCCTTTTTCTCACACCAGCTAATGGGTGTGTAACGCCGTGCAGCAGCCACCGAACCCGTCCCTCTGCCGCACCGACGGCCTGCTCTCAGCCAAAGGTCCCCAGCCAGCTGCCACCGGAGGACCCTGCTTGTGCCCTGCCTGCGTTGAGCTGGTGCTGCCGGCCGTGGGAACCTCTGGCGGTCCCATTCCCCGGCAGAAGGTGACAGCAACCCTTGCCAGGGACACCAGCCGAGGTGGTGGACAAAGGCTGTCTATCTCGGAGGAAGCAAGGTGTGCATCTGAGGTGAGCTGAGCAGTGTGGTGACCTCCCTGCGCTCCATGGCATCTTCCTCCCGCCAACAGCCCAGGTACTTACAGCCGCAGGGGTTGCCCTGGACATATCACAGGTAGCTCTTGTCATTGCACGGTGACACTGGCACAGCGCGGTGACCCTTACAACAGCACCCTACCCCCAGAAGCAGCATGGTGACGGTGGCCATAGCACGGTAATCCTTGGACTAGCACGGTGACCCTGGCTGTGGAAAGGTATCCTGGCCGTTCTGTGGTGTCCCCAGCCATAGCACAGTGACCATGTCCATAGCGTGGTGACCATGGCCATAGCATGGTGTCCCCAAACACAGCATGCTGTCCCCAGCCATAGCAAGGTGCCACAGCGTAGTGTCCTCAGCCATAGCATGGCGACCGTGGCCACAGCGTGGTGTCCCCAGCCATAGCAAGGTGCCATAGTGCGGTGTCCCTAGCCATAGCATGGTGCCACATCCTGGTGTCCCCAGCCATAGCATGGTGACCCTGGGCACAGCGTGGTGTCCCCAGCCATAGCATGGTGTCCCCAGCCATAGCAAGGTGCCATAGTGTGGTGTCCCCAGCCATAGCATGGTGACCCTGGGCACAGCGTGGTGTCCCCAGCCATAGCATGGTGTCCCCAGCCATAGCAAGGTGC
>JAHREE010150582.1:0-10737 GCA_033628505.1 Tringa tobata
GAGACAGGGATTCCAGAGGAGCACTTCATTCTGAGGACCAGTGGCACACTGAGGAGGTGCTTACCTGGAAGGCCATGGAGTTTGCAATAGTCAGGAAGATCCGCAGGGGCAGCGTGGCTTTGTAGGACCGATGGCTCCAGAGGCGGTGAGATCCAGCTGTTATCCCCAGAGCACTCACCAGGAAACACAGAACAGCTGGAGAGGAAAAGAAAAAGTTGGGGCAGTTAGAGCAAGTCAGCCTGCAGCAGAGTTTCAGGCAGAGCTTCCCCCACAGCTCCATGAGCAAGAGGAACGCATGGAGACCACAGACTGGGACAATAAAAATCAATGCCAGAGTGCCCAAGCCACCACAGGCTTCCTAAGCAACGTGGGGCAAACCACTTCAGCTCTTCACCTCTGACAGGGGAGGAGGCTCTCCCCCTTACAAGACTTGTCACAAGGGTTGGTTCTACAGCAATAGTGCCATCTGTCACGGTGCAGCATCGTGAAAATTGTATAAAGTGACTGCTTCCATATAGCCCTGTGGTAACAGCTCTGCAGTCCACCAGGGGACAGCTTCCCCCTATTCTTCTACCCCAAATAATCAAGGGTCTTGCTTTCCTATCCCACCACTCCTCACTAAATCTCTTTCATATTCTGACGAAGGGCATTCAACAATTGGTTTGCCCTCCAAGCTCACACACCGAGAGGGAAAGGAGAACATCTCTGCAGAGATCCACCCTGGAGGAACAGACACCTTCTTCCCAGTTCCCCTGGGGAAAACTCTTTCTTTGGTAAAAATTTTCAGATTTCAGTCAATTGGATATATCAATAAAACAGCTCCTTATCCTCACACGTAAATCCGTGGATAGGAATCGCTGGGTTGCTTGACAATACCACTCAGCCCAGCCAAATGGCTCCAATCAAGCTTATCTTGAACCCAGAAAATAGACATTCTGCCAAAAAACTTGCCTGGAATCAGAGATCTGAGGCACGCGCAAGGCACTGCCGCCCTGTTCTTTCATTCAAAATAATCCAGGCTTTATTTCCTATCAGCTCCCGCTCCCTCTTCCTTCTGTCACCTCCTCTTTGTTTTCCTGCATTCCACACCTAATCTCTTTCCCCGCTAAAAGCCAGTCCCCAGCTGATTTAACATCCTCTTCTGGCCCCTTAAACTTGAGTGAACCCTTCTCACTCCCACCCCGCTGTACGACAGCGACCTTCCCCGTCTGCTGATCTGACCGTGGCTCTCCACCTTCATCTTCTCCCTTGGCTTCCCCTGCAGTGCAAGCCTGGGACCAGCACATCTCTACGGTCCCTCAGAGGAGACAAGTGGTCACCAATTTATAGGTCACAGCCGGTTTACAGGGCATGAAAAGGGATGAAAACGCACACAAAGGCAGCAGGATCTGGCTTTTGGAAGAGGCGATGGAGCTGAGCAAAGCTCACAAAGGTGGCCAGACCTGGAAGGGTTGGGATGGAGGAGCAGGGCGTTTGGTTCAGGTCTCCCTTTGGCCTCCCTGACAGCAAAGCACTTATGCTGGACACCTTGAAGGTCTCACCCAGCCCCGTGGTGCTGACTTGAAAGTTGTGAAGCAGCTCATGACCAGTTCCCCGTTGGTTTTAGATTTTAAGACTCATTTTAGGGCCATAAAGATGCTCAGAAGACCAGAGCACTCTGCTATGAAGACAGGCAGAGAGAGTTGTGTGAGTGTTTAGTCTGGAGAAGAGAAGGCTCCGGGGACACCTCAGAGCCCCTTCCAGTCCCTAAAGGGGCTCCAGGAGAGATGGGGAGGGACTCTTGATCAGGGAGGGGAGCCACAGGACAAGGGGTAATGGTTTTAAACTGAAAGAGAGGAGATTTAGATTAGATTCCAGGAAGAAATTCTTTGCTGTGAGGGTGGTGAGACCCTGGCCCACGTTGGCCAGAGAAGCTGTGGCTGCCCCATCCCTGGAGGGGTTCAAGGCCAGGCTGGATGGGGCTTGGAGCAACCTGGTCTGGTGGGAGGTGTGCCTGCCCAGGGCAGGGGGGTTGGAACTGGATGATCTTTAAGGTCCCTTCCAACTCAAACCATTCTATGATTTTAAATCAGTCTCTATCCCCACAGATTCACACAGAAGAGCAAACCTTGAAAAAGCACCTAAGATATGACTCTGATTTGCAGAACCTCTCTGCTTCAACACTGAGGTTCAACGACAAAGCCGGCTCCTGGATGTTTCAGACACTGCCTACAAGCAGCAGGAGCGTGACTCACCACCATTCTCCCTGAAATATAAGCAGCTACACCCTGCAAACCACATTTCATAAAACCTCTGGGCAGCTTTATGCCCATGGTGCACACCTCAGTAGCTGAGACAGCTTTCCAAGGGTGACAAGCAGTTTACGGCAGAGCTGAGGAGCAGCATCCAGGAGTCTGGATTTAACCTCCAACCCCTAGAGACTCTACGAAGAACACCAGGCAGGGAGTCCATGACAAAGCACAGCAGCTTGCAAGGGATGTGTGGGGCAACCTGCTATGGGAAGAATCCAGCTCTCCACTGTGGGACAAGTAGGCATGAGTTAATAGCATGCTGGGGACAGAACTGCAATATTTCATGATCTTCAAGAAAAGTAAGTGCCAGGTTAGGTGAGTACAGGCCCTACTTATAGCCCTGAGTTCAGGCCTCCCTCTCTGGTGAATCCTCATGTGCTGATCGGGATTTTTTTTGGCAAAAAGAGGCCTCCAGGAAGATGTCTCTGGCTGAGGACTGCGGAGTTCAAGCTTTGCAAGAAGGAAGATCTGTATCTCTTTTGTGCAGGCAATTTCCAGAATTTGCCTGTGGGCATCCAGCTCGGGAAAAGATGCCACCAGCAACGAAGACATATCCCTGAGCCCAAGGAATTACAAAAGAGACGAGGTGGGGACACCGACAGACCCAGAAAACAAAAAAAAACCCCAGTAGTTGCTTTCGGGTAGCCTTGCCTGAAAGCTTTTGTTAAAAATCAGGAAGAGTACCCACTGATTTTGGGTTCCCTGGCATAGAACAGTCAGAGCCTTCATCCAAAGCCCAGGAACCTCAGCAGGGAGCACTGACTTCTCCTGGAGCTGCGTACCAGATCACTACAATAGCCACAACTCTCTAATTATGATCTCATATTACCTTGTCTCTTGCCCATATCCAGAGGCTGTATTTTATCTAAGGAGCAGATTCTTTCTGTTGGAAAAGGAGCTGATTTTCAGTCTATGCCTACATAGCACCCAGCCCCACGGAAACCCAAACCCTACCTGGGGACTATGAGCCCCATCAGCCATACCTAAGAGTTGTTGTAGTGACAGGATATAGACAATAAGATTAAAAAGCCTGGTGGAAAACAGAAGAAGCCAGCACCCTAATGATTCAGAGGGTTCATCATGGCATAGCCAGGGAATCAGCATCTCACAGGGGAGAAGAGAAGCTCCTCCAAGACCATCCACTGGGAATGAAATTGGAAAGAGAGTAGAGAAGGTGAAAAAGTTTTCACAGATTGTCACAGCTGCCCCGTGATGCTGCCCCAAACGGAAGGACCTAGGGGCTCCATCAGGTGAGGTTTCCAGGTCATCTTCCACAACATGCTTTGAAGTACCCAAGTTCCAAAAGGCTGGCAACTCACAGGTGATGCTCCCAATGACCCATTCAACTGGAATATGAAGAATTATGACTATGGGCAGTAATATGCACTCAGTGCTCCAAAAATGAAGCCCAAAACATTCCGGATTCAGTCATGTCTATATGACTCAGGAGCCTTTACCCCTTTAGGGCCCAGATTCAGACCTCAAGTTACGATGGGAAGCCAGGAATGCGCTAAAGGCATTGTCACCTGCAGTCAACACCACGGATGTTTACACGGAGAGGTGTCCTTGCTCCAGCAGGTGTCCTTGGGCTTCTGCTCAGTGCGAAGGAAAACTACAGCTCCGGACTGTTCCCTCCTTGTCTCCCAGTCTTTCTGGCCAGGTGGGTTGTGCTACTCTCAGGAGAAAGATACCGAGAAAATGTGTAGGCTGCGTGAGGAACAGCGTTTAGGAGGAGCAGTAGGAGCTACTGTTGCTAAAACCCGACTTCCCTGTCTGGCAAAAATCAGAATTTCCCCTCCACGCTCGGAGGAGAAGCAGGCCACCTGCTAGTTAAGGCTGGAGAGGACACTGGAGAGGTGTTCTCAGCAGCAGTCTTGATGGGAAAGTAACGTAAAACTTCTGTAAGCGTTTTGCTGGACGCATCCCTCGGGAGTAGAGCTGTCAGAGTTGCCTGAATTATCCAGCAAGATGCTCCTTGATCCAAGGATGATGCAGCAGCAAGAAAAAAAAAAAAAAAAACAAACAAACAAAAACAAGCAACAGTATCAGCCCACACTTCAGCCACCGGTGGCTTTGCAGGGAGCTGGGGTGCTGTCAGACCACTGCATCAAGGGGAACCCTCACCGTTTTACAGACACCGTTGGCCAAGCCAAGAGGGGTTAACACAAACATCGTTGAGCTGCTGCAGCCAAGGGCCAGGAGGACAACCTGCAAATCGTGTTTCCAAGGAGGCTCGGGGCAGTTAGAGAAGAAGCTGCCAATCAACCACCTTTGCATCCTTGCCCTTCCAGGCTCAGTCTCCATGCCGTTTGGCAAACGCCGCGAAACCTGCCCTGTGATCCCTGAAGAGACTGCGCAAGGCTGTCGTCAAGCGCAGCGGAGAGGGCAGTAAATTAAATAAAAAAGGGGAGCTGGCAAGAAAAGCCACAGGTCTTGCGGAGAGCCCTCACCTGATCAACAACCCCAGCTCGTTCTGGGCAGCTCCGTACCAGAAAGAGATCCGGGGGATACAATGCACACAGCGACGCAGAACAGCAAACAATGATGAAGGCAGAGCTCGGGAGACAAAGAGGAATTAGCACACAGAGAAATGAAAACAAAAGGGGACACAGTCACCAATATAACTGGTTTCAGAGGGAGGGGGGGACATCAAGGAGACGGCGGCCCGGGTGAAGAGGGTATAAGCAGGGGGTTGCTCTTTATGATAAAATAGAGAGGGTGGATCAGCTGCCAGGCACCAGCAGCATCATGACAGCAAATGTCTGGGGCCAGGTTAATTTTATATTATGTGTACACAGCCTAGGGAAGGCATGAGATGAAAAACAAACAGAGAAACAAGGAAAAACCCCAGCTGTTCCAGAACTATTGCGGGAGAGCTGTTCTGCCGTGAGCCCGTGGTGTATCGCCAGGAGCAACGTAAGCTTCTGCTGCAATATCCTTGTGGGGGAAATGGGAACCGTAGCCCTCTCCCTGCCACTGTGAGATGCTGGGAAAATAACAGAAAGTCACCGAGACGACAGCCATGGATGTCTTGTGTGTGCTAAAGAAAAGTATGGACCAAGAAGAGGGCAGCACAAGAAGGAGCGAGGAGCTCTGCTGACAATCCAGACCCGAGGAGGGTCAGGATATCCCAGCTCCAGTAAGCACTGGAGGAGAATGAACTATAAAGGAAAGCTCTGATTTGGCTCCAGGGTGCAGGGAAGGGTGGTCCTTCCCCAGAACAAGTGCCAGGGATGCAGGACGAGGAGCTCTGTGGAGCTCCTCCAGCTTTGGTAAGGCAGGACAGATCTTCAGCCAGTCCAGAACAGTGCGGTTTCCTCAAATCCCATGTCCTTCTCCCATTCCCAGAGCATCTGTCTCTCCAGAAGCCACCGAGGAATCTCCCAGTGCCTCACAGTGGCAGGGGAGCAACTGGGACTTCACCTCGGAGTTGACTGAGGGAGGGGAGCAGAAGGGGTGGACACGAGGTCAAAAGCAAGGCAGGATCCCAGGAAATGCCATGGGATGCCATACAGATATCCCAGACAGGCACCTGGTTGCAAAGACACTGCCTCAGAGACCATTTTGGGGTAAGGTGGGGCTCAGCAGAAGGCAAAGCAGCATTAACCTTCTGGATCAAGACGCTCGAGGCCACGTATGTTATCTCAGGGGAGCTCAAGGGAGAAGGGTTGGATGGATTCAACCTGCATCTCAGCAGCTTGAAATGAAACCAGCAAACCCATCTCACCTTTTCCTTCCTCCTTGCCCCAGTGCCCTGAGGGTATCTGGCTGGGGTTGGAGGATCCAGGCTGTCAGCTCAGTGAAGCTGTCAGCTGCCCACCCTCCAGCTGAGAGCCCGGAGAAGGGACACAGAGCCCCGAAATGCTCCTCCAAGGTGGTGCTGAGGCTGCACTTTCTGCTCAGCCCTGCCAACCCCAGGGAAAAGCACGGCCTGTCAGGTTTTCACAAGAGAAAGGTCCAGCAAAGTCTTCTTTCATAACAACCCCCACGAAAGGCCATGCTGGTTGCACAGGGAAGATGTTGGTGACTCTTTTTGCAGATGCTGTAGCCAGCCTCTGACCGAGTCCCAGGGCCTCCAGTGATGCTCATCCCCCAGGAGTCTCCCTATGAGAAGGCTGAGATGGTCCAGGAGGAAAAGAGTCCATCTGGGCATCCAGGGAGCCATCTCTTTCCCAGTCCAGCTGTGATGCTCGTTGATCACTGCCATTGGCAGGACAGGCTTCGAGAGCATGACAGACCGTCATAGAATGGTTCAGGTTGGAAGGGACCTCATTGATCATCCAGTTCCAACCCCCCCTGCCATGGGCAGGGACACCTCCCACCAGACCAGGTTGCTCCAAGCCCCATCCAGCCTGGCCTTGAACCCTTCCAGGGATGGGGCAGCCACAGCTTCTCTGGGCAACCTCTTCCAGTGTCTCACCACCCTCACAGCAAAGAATTTCTTCCTGAGATCTAGTCTAAATCTCCACTCTTTCAGTTTAAAGCTGTTACCCCTCGTCTTATCGCTTCCTTTCCTGATCAAGAGTCCCTCCCCATCTCTCCTGGAGCCCCTTTAGAGACTGGAAGGGGCTCTAAGGTCTCCCTGGAGCCTTCTCTTCTCCAGGCTGAACAACCCCAACTCTCTCAGCCCATCCTCACAGCCAGAGGTGCTCTGGTCCTCTGATCATCTTCGTGGCCCTCCTCTGGACCCGTTCCATCACTCCAGGGCCCATCAGGATGCTGCTCCTGGCTGAGCACTTTGCTGGAGCATCGCTGAAACCAAAAGCCACGGCCAGCAGGTCTCAAACGAGACCGCCGCTTTTCCGTTTCAGGATGCTGTGTTCCACGGGAAGGCAAGGGGCTGGATGCAATCTCCCGACCTCCCCACTGCGAGCCCTTTGGCTTCTTGACACCTCCAGGGGTCCACACAAAGGCTGGTGGAAAGCACGGCTCCCCTGCAGCTTGGGCCCCGGGCCCAGCTGCCTTTCAAGCAGTCAAAGGAGAAGTTTGGTTCCTGCCCAGGGCAAGGTCTGTGAGAAAGGGGAGCTTCGCCTCGCTACCTTCTGCTGGGTTGTGTTTTCCACTGGAATTCGCTGCCTGGAGAGCTGCTTATTTATATATTTTATTTTTTATTTTTTTTTGGAAAGTTGTCAGGCTTAGTTCCGGGATGATGGGGGCTTTTTGTAAGAAGGGTGAAAGACCTGAGCTTCAGGTCTTAACTCTTGACTTTAATCTCCAGCACAACCGTATTTTGTCTCTGCGTGGAGGTGCTGAGGGACGGACCCTCCCTTGGTAAAGGGCAGGAATGGTGCTTTGGGCAGCAGCCTCATGCCAACTGTACCTCCCCAGCCACCCCTTAACGTGTCCTCGTGGGCACCTTCCTTCCCGGAGCTCAGAAGTCACAGTTCTCCATCGAACATCTGCCGTGCTTCACCCCAGAAGTGGCTGCAACTTCCAAGCCCCAACGCCCCCGGATCGAGTCTGTTCTTTTAGCAGCCAAGCAGTCCCCTGCCAAATCCTCCCCCCTCGTGCATGACCTTACAAAAGGCACTAAGAAGCCCTCCCACAGCTTGCCACAAATCTGGCCAAGTAGCTTCTTCTAACAGAAGACCTCCACTCCCTTCTTTCTCCCCCTGAGGTCTGTGGGCTTGGAGGGGAAAAAAAAAACAACAAAAAAAGACACCAAAACATACCACCCAAGGGATTTGAGGTTTGCAAATGCCACGAAACAAACAGAGGGACGTGCTTACCCCATGCCAAGGTCTGGATCTTCGCAGAAGGTATCAGCGTCAACCCGAATATGCCCCCTAGATGCAGCAGGCTCATGAGGATGATATTCCTCCAGACGTATCGCATGGGGGGCTTGGGCCCCTCTTTCTCCCGGTAGGTCTCATCAAAGATATCGTCTATCATGCCCCGGTCTCCTGCCAAGTCCTCATGATTGAGTAAGTCCTTCTCCATGACGGCATCCCCATTCCGGGTCACCCGGGAGGTGACGGTGCCGACGGTGGTGGTGGTGCTGGAAGCGGAGGAGAACTCCTTGGAGAGGTGGAGATGGACATTTTCAGGAAAGGCAAAAGGGAAAACAAAACAAGAGGTTGGTTGTTACCAGTGCAGGGAACAGAAACACGGGCTGCAGTTTACAGAGCAGGCTTCATTCCTTCAGCTGAGCCCTTGGCACCAAGAAGAGCCTGCCCTGGCTCCACCGAGTC
Source organism: Tringa tobata (assembly GCA_033628505.1). Taxonomy (NCBI): domain Eukaryota; kingdom Metazoa; phylum Chordata; class Aves; order Charadriiformes; family Scolopacidae; genus Tringa; species Tringa tobata. Next base: position 8,483 of record JAHREE010150582.1, read on the forward strand.
ACGGAGAGAGGGAGGGAGCCTGATCTTTCCAGGGAGAGGAGGTGAAGGAGGGACAGGCAGGAGAAATTACAGAAAAAGACTTGAAAGCCAGTCTCTTTTTACCACCAGCAGCTTTGGTGAGACCATTTGCAGGCTGCAAGGATTTTAATGTTCCTTCAGTTTTATGAGTGGGCGGTTTTAGGTGGGCTCATGGTCTGGGCTTGTGCACAAGCAGACAACAATAGAGGAAATCTTGTGAATGAACAAAGAGGTGGCAGAGAAATACGGCCTGAAACAAGGTTTTGTTATAAATCACTGGGCTGCTCCCGATATCCCACCCCTTTGTGTCAGCCCTCCTAGGGATCCCTGGAGGAACGTCAGGAAGATCCTCCTTGCCTCAACTTCCAGGTCTGGGACGTGGCAAGCCCAACACACCTGGAGACCAGCAGAAGGAAGAAGCTGAGGGATGTGCTTCCAGTTGAGACATCCTATCCCAGGGCTCCTGCTAAGCCTCTTATCCCTCTCCCGCTTCCCACCTGCGGGCAAACCGAGGCACGGGAAGCCGATCCCCTGAGCCAAGGCCACCGGCGGGCAGAGAGGAAGTCCTAAGCTGGGGAGTTGGCTCAGCCTGGCTCCCTCCTGGAACCCCGACACACCACTTTGCCTCTGCAGACACTTGTTTGCCCTGGCCGGGTGACAGCCCGCCCCATCAGAGGGCACGCGTGACGAAAGGAGCGGGCAGGACTGACCCTAATGAGACAGGTCACCGAACCCTGAATCACCCGTTTCCATCTCCATCATGACAGCCACGTGCTCGCCGGCGCTGGTAGAACCTTTTCTCTGGCCCAAAGCCCTAGTGCCTGACATGGCTGGACCCCCCCCAGGGGATGGGGGAAGCTGTGCCAAGCACGTGGGATGCCAGCGGTGGGATGCCAAGCCATCCCCCATCCTCTCCACCTCCCGGGAATCTGCCCGAAGGACACATCCCCGGTAGGAACGGGGGGAAGCTGGGACCACGGGAGCTCTTTTCCCCGTAGAAACCTCTCCCGAATTCAGAGCAGATTCCCACCCGGCATTCCTAAAAAGACCACCGTCCTGCCGTGGCCTAGTTTCCCGAGGGAGGCATTAAAATCAGGCCAGGCAGCTTACGTGGCCACCCCAACTCCTCCCTTTCCCAAGGGGAGAAACTAGAGGGTTGCAGGCATACCTTCCTATGGGGAGGAGCCGGCAACGCCGACAGATTTCCCCCCACGTTTGGGAAGTAAAATGATCTCTACAGAGGGAGCCCTCTAAGTTTTTTTTTTTTTTTTCCTTCTGGAATCAAAGGTTAGAAAGGCAAAAAAAAAACCAAACCAAAAAAAAACCTCCCCCCAAAACCCTGGACACGAAGTATCCCTCTCCTTTATCTGATCCCAAGCAGCTGCTGGGCTCGGGACCGGCTCCCTCCGCATCCCGGCTTATAGGCTGTCTCTGCCTGCTTTCCTAATTAATGTTTTGAGGGTTGATATTCCGAGCCGCTGGAAAATTTAAGCCTCCCCCCCCAAAAAAAAAATATAAATAAAAGAACTGTGAGAAACGTCTTCTAACCCAGCGATTCAGCAAGGAAAAGTTCCTGCCCGTCTCAAAGCATCAGATATTCTCATCTGGCATTTTGGCAGGAAGGCCAGGATTTTCTTCCTTGGCTGGAAGACAACCTGCCCAAAAAGAACCCAAGGCTTGCCTATGCAGGAAAAATTCCCAACAGAGATCTGGTGGTATAATTAGACGGGGGAACGCTCCCCATATGGACATGGCCGCTTCCAGGGTAGGAATGTGGGGTTGGAGTTGCATTTTTTTTCCTCCTCGGCGACAGCTTGTGTCACTGTCAAAGTTAGACGGGGGCAGAGGAGGAGGAGGAGGAGGCAGGGCATAAAGAAAACAGCAGAGAGGAAGGAAAAAAAAAAAGGAAAATAAAAAAAAAAAAATAAAATAAAAAANAAATCAGGCCAGGCAGCTTACGTGGCCACCCCAACTCCTCCCTTTCCCAAGGGGAGAAACTAGAGGGTTGCAGGCATACCTTCCTACGGGGAGGAGCCGGCAGCGCCGACAGATTTCCCCCCACGTTTGGGAAGTAAAATGATCTCTACAGAGGGAGCCCTCTAAGTTTTTTTTTTTTTTTTTCTCCTTCTGGAATCAAAGGTTAGAAAGGAAAAAAAAAAAAAAACAAACCAAAAAAAACCACCCCCAAACCCCTGGACACGAAGTATCCCTCTCCTTTATCTGATCCCAAGCAGCTG